>UELV01180945.1:0-12449 GCA_900490015.1 Megastigmus stigmatizans
CCCCCCGCCCCCTCGGCATTTTCCGCAGCGCGCAGTTTTGGTCAATTAAGCAGAGGAACAGAGCTAGAAAGAAAAACCTATGGCTCTCGCGATCCTAAACAAGCGGTGGAAAGTCACACACATACGCACACATGTGGCGCAAACGAGTTGCAGCTGCCGCTGCTGCTGCTTTAACGACGAGGATCGCTTGGCCTTGGCAATATATGCAAGCTGAGCGAGCGAGAGGGAGAGAGAGAGAGAGAGAGAGAGAGAGAGAGAGAGAGAGAGAGACCGTTACGCGCGTGTACAAGTGTCGAGAGACCGAGCATCCATCTCCCCGCTGTCCGAGTAGTACATATACGTATGGATATACGCGCGCTTGCGATGCCCGAGCTATATGCGTCTTTAACGAAGGAGCCGTTGCAAATTGACTCTCCTATGTCGGCGTGGAGTATTCCAGCGCGGCGTTCACGTGACTTTTTAAGGGCAGACGAGCTGCGGCGCAGCTCTTAAGCAGCGATATTTCGTTTGCGGCAGCCTGTATATATAGATATACGAACAGCGAGAGGAACGGCCGATGGAAAACGAGGATTCCGTCCTCCTCGTCTTCGTCGTCGACGACGTCGTTTTTTATCGGGACGATGGAGTTTCGTAGCGAATGGATGACGTAGACTGGGTGTTCCGTTTAAAACGCGCGGATGAACTGTTTATTTATTACGGTGCGTATCGTGTGTCCGGTGCTGTAAAGTTTTTCACGGATAAATAAACAATCTTTATTTATCATTGTTAATTTGTAATCAAACTTTCGTGAATTCATATTGATAAAGAAATGTAGTTATCACTGTGTAAATGAGGGACCGCGGCTACCAATTTTGATGAGTAAATCACGTGCAGTAGCCTGAGAAGTAATTATTAAACGCAGCAGGCGAATTATGTGAGTGACTATGAGCTTTGAATCGCTACTACGATATAGGTTTGCAGTGTGATTGTGGCATATGCAACGGCTAACAGCCGAACTACACGCCAACTTTTTCTTGGCCGCGTCTACTTGTGGATAAATACTGGCCTTTTATCGGACTGATTGTCTTAGGTGTGATTAGTATTTCGTATGCTCGCCGTGATTCTCGAAACAAGGATATATACCATTTGTGTTACGTGAAATGCATATATTAAGAAAAATCGAAGATACAGGATTTTCATATGATATATGTGTTCCTTCGGGAAGATTAATGTTATAAATGCGCCGCAGTGGGTGTAGCTCCGAAATTCATCAATTAACAAAAACAACCGTCTTCTGTAGGGTTCCGCTAAGTACACGACTCAACATGACTAAATCGTGGGTAAGGCATTGTGTCTGAATAAACTCGACATGCATCTACGTGCGTGCGTGTAATATTAAGCTCGGAGCTTTTATCGGATATTTTTATACTTTGCTAATGGAAAGTTAAGGTGATAAATTTGAGAAAACATAAGGAAATGTGTAGAACTGTATAAGAAACTAAAAAAAAAAGATGGCAGAAAGTTTTTATTTTTATTCGTTATGATATACTTGATAATATGTTTTACATATTATTTATTTGTTTTTATTTGACAAAGAAACAGAATTAGAACAGTATTTTTTTCTCGAATTTCGTATGATTACATAAGCTTTAGAAAATGAAGGATACAGGCATACTAGAGATCTTAGACTCCGTGTACCAGAATAAGTGGGTTTTTTCTTAGTAGTCTTAAGGTCATAAAAGACGGGTCGAGCATCGATATAAGCAAAGATTTGTGAAAAATGTGGAATACAAATAACTACGCAAAAGATATAAATAAGATGGAATGCTGATCTTATGTAAATAAAATCATCTGCCGTTGTGTAGGTGTACGACCATTATAGACAAAATTATGAAAGGAAATCGCAAACAGTGTGAAACTTATATATAACTTGGTATTGTTTAATTATACGATTGAGAAAATTATGTCTCGAAGGAACTTGTCGTTATGAAAATGGAAATTGTAAAGTTTTCGTTTTAATTGCATACAAATTCTTAAATCGAGATTACATTGTTATAATTAATCCAATAAAAACCGTCTTCTCGCGAAATAAACTTGTTCAGTAATTTTAGTATTTAATATTTTAATTTTGTAATGTATGGTACGTTGGGCAATCTAAGGAAATTTAGATAAAATTATTCACGGAAAAGCTGTAAAAGTGCGATACAAGTTCGTGATTCGACATGTCAAGTTATACGAGAGTAGAGAAGAAAAAAGCTGTAAATCGACCTGCTCAGACATGCATAAGAGATCATAGAACCGATGCTTACAGCTTTAACAGCATATTACCAAAGGTTAAAGGTACGCGTCTCTTCCAAAAATCTCTTTCAGCCCAGGTACTCGACTCTCATCGCTTCCCACCAACAACTATAAAACTCAGTCGCAGTCATTCGCATAAAACAGACAATAACAATGCAACGTATCCGTCCAAATAAATATTAATCAGCAAAAGAAGAAGCTCCAACACTCCGAAAGCACCTTTCAGTCTTATTATCGCACTCTCGAACTTATCGCATCCGTCTTTCTTCCTCGCTCACTCGGCTTCTCTCTCTCTCTCTCTGCGTTTTAAGACCGCATCGTTTCTCACATTGATCTGAGTTGTGGCTTATTCCACTCAGGGCAATCCCTTCTACGGACACGTCACAGAGAAAGGGAGGGACTGTGACGCCCTATATATATACTCACAGACACGCACCACTGCGACGTTTCCTTTTTTTTTTTCTTTTTCTGCGTTCGTGAAAGCATTTTTCCACGCAAGGCCCGAGGGTCACGCGCGGGAATGCCGATGAGCAGCACAGAGCCCACACATGCCAGGCGTCGGAAAATTTTCCAAGAGCTCTCTCTGAGCCGGCACATAAATTCGGAACAATGCGCGACGGCGGCGGCGGCGAATTTAATGCGTCGCTGGGAATCTTTATTAATGACAAGAGAGGGAGATAGAGAGAGGGGGAGAGAGCGAGAGTGTGTTTGCCGCTCATGGCCACAGCTTGCCAAGTGCATTTTGTCAAAATTAGACACCCGGGGTGGGTGGGATGGCGTGTATTATCGCCTATATACACTAGAGCGATGCTGCCTGTGTTTTAGTTTTATTTCGTTTCACTTCGAGCTTGACGATCACTTGTTTTTCACGAGCGTTACGAGTGTCCCGAGCGAACCTCTCCCAATCTTCAAATTGTCCTGGACATATTATTTCTTCAAGCGGGAAAATAAGAGGGTAGTTGAAATATAATAAAGTATTTAAGCTTGTACATTTTGTAAATGGAGTAACTCCTTTATTCCTGAAACAGTAACGAAGCTTTTAACGAAGATGCATTTGTCACCAATTTATTTTCAACCAGTGCAACAACTACTTTCACTAAAACAGCTGCAACAAGGATTGCGACCTATAGTAAACTCAGTCCTATTCACCATCCAGAAACAACAAAGAAATTTTTTTTTCCGCTTGTTGGTATACGTCGATTAGGGCGCAAATTGAAAGTCCGGATAACTGCACGGGTATACGCGCGCGGGGGCACAGCTGCTGTCCGCCCGTGTATGTGCGCCCTATAGCAATCAGATGCTAATCAAGTGAGCATTATCCCGGATAAGCGATTAGCTGCGGGGACCGGCGAGCGCGCGATGACGCCTCCGCGCTCTCTCCATCGAATTACGCGAAATTGGCAGTTAAGTCGCGAAAGGTTGGCGGCGGTGCGTCGTTGTAGGCCTCTCTCTCTCTCTCTCTCTCTCTCTCTGTATCTCATCCTCATTATCACCCCTTCTCTATTTTCCTGCGGCCCGCTCTCCCTCATTCGCTATAGGCTTTTAACGATGCCAGCTACCATAAGGAAGTGAAATTCAGGAGTCTCTCTGCACCGATGTGTATTTATACACCTTCGCGCTCTCCCGAGCTTCGACGTTCTTCTGTGCTCGCTCACGCGCTTCTTCTTTCCTCCTCCAAAGTTCCTGCGCTGCAGGATCGTGCGTTATATACGCATCGCTTCGTTAAATTTGGCCTTCGATATATTTCAATTCGTCGCACCGAATGTCTCGCTGAAGGAAACAAAGTTTATCTCTATTATAAGAAATCGATTTCCCATTCGTAGAACGAATCATCCTCGCATCCGCTGGAGCTTCCAGACCGCAACCTCCGGCATAATCCACTCGCACTATGCGGAGGTTATACACTAACCGCGAGCTGTTACCTCGGCTTGCGCATGGGGAGATTTCAGCTGCAGCCACTTCAGGGCGGACAGAAGGCAAGAGCCGGCGTTAAATTTGATCAGGCTGTTGGGAACTTGGGAAAGATGTATATATAGGTAGTAGACGCGTAGTCTCTGATCAACCAGTCCATCTCTTCCTCTCGCGGCCTAGTTCAACTTTCCTCTTCCTCTCTGTCTCTGTTTCTCTCTCTTGCTCATCGCAACGGGCGCTCGCGGTCACAAACAAGCGCTGAAATACTAATTAACTTTGGAGCAATCTGCGTGACACACCCGCGCGCGCGCTCGCCTATAACACGCGGTAATTGCTTGTTTTCTATTAGAGCCGCGCGCGCGGAGGGACGGTTTACGGACCGAGGGGCTTCCGAGGAACTCGTGTGTCATATCCCGTTAATTGCTCAATCTGAATGTGCTTTTATGAGTGTGACGAAGATAGCGATACAATATCGTACAGTGTTGATTTTTTTTGTTCGCTCGGGAATATTAGGGTCTGAAATGGTTAGAGATGCAAGCGCATATGCGAATTAATATGTTTGAGATTTGGCTTAAAACTTTCTAAGTATATAGGGTCGGAATTTATATGGTTGATGTAATTTATTCGATCCATTTATGTAATGCGTTATATTTGTTTTATTTTCCTTTTAAAAAGTATATCATTCCTCGCTGGGAGGAGTCTCTTATTTTGAAATGGATTTTTATTGTCGAATAGAGTAATGATTCACTTTTGAGCGAGTCGCTTCTATTCTGAGAAACTTACTCTGAGAGAAGTGCACTGCTGTTGCCGCTCGAAAATGCAATAATAACTGCCTTGAGCTAGAATAAAGCGCGTAGACTTATAACTATATCTTACGTACAATTTTATAGAATCAGAAGAAATAGCAAGTAATGGTTATCAAGTATTGATTCAACTTTTCATTAAAAATAATCATGATAATTTTATTCAAGTTCGATCTATTTAATGCGTACCTCGCACTAGTACTTCTCAAAATTAATCGATCATTCAGCAATCTGAATAATTGATTGATTTGCAAACATAACGAGATCTGAAAATTCAAAAAAGATTTGTTTAAAAATAAGCAATATTTTCAGTAATACAAAACACATCGCTTCATTTAATAAAGAAGATAAATAAACTAGACTAATACGGCTGAATAACGATACATCTTTTTTTAGATATATATATTTATTCTCAAGAACGTCGATAGTGCATAATTTAAAAGTGTCGATCGTAAAACGTCTAAAAGAGGAAAAAGTTCACGGCCCAGCTCGAATACACAGCCTAACCGGAATCGATCCTCGTCTACTGTATCGAACGCGCGAACTTGTCCCGCTTACACGCTTCCGTTTTACGGTTAAATAAACGCTCGCGCAACCGCCCTTCAAAATCCAGCTAATATACACGCGCCACGTGAAAAGTGGCTAAAACACACACACACAAGCTGTGAAGTTGATGAAATTTTAACGCCATGAGCTCCATAAAAGATTTCGCCGCCCCGTGGAATACGAGAAAAAGGTAAAAGAGCCTGGGGGTCTCTCGCTCGGCAAATAAAGATGACACTAAATGCCCTACTTCATTTAATACGTCGGCACTCAAAAGCTTTACCGACTCCCGTAGCTGATGTACAGCGGCTCATTCCCGGGGTTCAACACTCGACGTCGCGCGCGGCTCTCCTCGCTCCTATATTGCGCGCGCAAAAATAAATCACAAAATTAAGCTGGCGCGCACAAGTGAGTGAGTGTGTATGTGTGTGTGTGTGTGAGAGAGAGAGAAATTCATCTGAATAAAAGAGGCGTTTTTTTGCGGCGAAAGGGGAAAAATCCCGTGTCAGTCAAGAAGAAATCCCTTTCTACCTAGAATATATATGCAACGTGCGCATGAGATTAATTCGGCCGCCAGCTCGCAACTCTCCCTCGCATAGCGATATCAGCTGCTACTGCTGCTACTACTGTTGCTGCCGAAGATTTTCATCGCGTGCGCACTTGATCACGATGCAAGCGGATACGCGCGGCTCATAATATCGTGGAGGGAAAAAGGGGGAGGAGAGAGAGAGAGATGAGATGAAATAAGGGGATAAGGAAGGAGGGGAAAGGAAGTGGAGAGGAGTGCAGAAGGTGAAGAGCCTGAGAGACTGGCAGATCGTGAGAGGAGGGAAAACAGGATTTCTTTTTAGTGAGAATGATGATGACAGTGTTTTCGACAGAGAAACTCGTGAAGAATCGAATGTTTGACCTCAGCTACGTTAGTCTGATATTACGATTTCAAAATCAACGATTGTCTAGTCTAGGAAAATCATGTTAATCTTGCCGCGACAAAGAAAAATTATTATAAGTTGGAATAAAATTCTTGTCACATCTCGACTCATTTAAAAAAATCCAACATTTCCATGTTACATCAAAACGCACTTCCTCTTGACATTTCATCCTTTTCATCGAATTTCTCGGATTTTCTTCACAAAATCCAGCTGACGACGTGGAAAAGAGAATAAAAAAAGGAAACTTTTCATATCCCAACAGCCAGCTAGTAAACGAACCAATCGCCGCTACCGCAAGGTACACACCGCTTTAATTACCGATCCGTAATTTGGAGTTCGCTGATCCGGTTACGTTTACCTCTTACGGTAGGGATAGAGTAAAGATGGACGAGCACAAGTGAAACCGAAGCGCGAACAAAAGAAGAAGCCCGACTATGCGAAAGACACGTAAGAATGATAGGCAGTCCACGAGAGTGCCTGTGTATGTGTGCGTATGAGAGAGGCTGCGTCGGAGCGTATGCTTATCATGGCGCTCATAATGCGGACAGTCTCTTCCGACACGAATCTCCACTTCGCTAACCCCTGCGACGTGATCGTCGTCTCTCGACTATGTATTACCTACACACACACATACGTGCCGCGTTGGCTCTTGTAAAAACCAAAGGCACTCGTGTGTGCTTCGCGTATCTCTACGGCTCTCCTCTTCCTTCCTTCCCTCTTTTTTCCCTTATTTTTTATGCAGCCTTTGTCTTTTAGCTCCGGTGCGCTGGGCGACGCGCATATACTACGTGTGTATGTGTGTTTCCTGCCCGTTGTGTTCGCGGAATGTATTGGTTTTGTTGTTGCGGCTAAGGGATGAAAGTTGGAGTTTCGATTGAGTCATTGTAGAGTAAGAAGAATGCCAGTGATACATGCATTTTGGCTGAGAAACCGACACCTTAACGATTTATGCCATCATATGGCGCTTGCTATAAAGTAAATTAAAAACAAATCAGCTCTGTGAACCTTGAGAAAACTTAGATATGATAAGTTAAAGTTATCAGGGTGATATGGCGAAAAAACATGAGGAAGTCAAAATTAACCAAAATCGATTAAAAAGTTAGTTCAATAACAGAATAAAATAGATCATAATAGCATAATAAAATAAAAATAACGTAAATAAAATAAATATGTTTGGGTGATGTTCATAATATTACTATTGAAAATATTGCACTTGATAATAAAAATACTGATGATTTAAAGTTTAAAGATATTACAGAAAAAGTAGCAGAGGCTAAAAAATACAGACAATGAGATAAACAAGTTATACTTATATCAATAATAATTTGATTTAAAAGTTTTTTTATAAAAACTCAAACTACTTTCCGCTACATCCTCGTCGTCGTTCTAGATTCGACTAAGTGCAGAGAAATTGTAAAGAGGGGTTGTAAATAAGAAAAAAAAATAAAACATAAAAGCTATTTTTGGTTTAAGAGGTGTAAAAGTATTATTTCATCGATTTTGTTAGGGGTTAAAGTTAATTTTTTGTTTTTCTTTGCATTTTTTGTTATGAAACTTAATTTTTTGCTATTTATTTTAGATCTATTTTATTCCGTTATTGAACTAACTTTTTGATTTTGGATGATTTAAATAGGTTCAGGGCTTTTATGTGTTGACTATTATATGTATATTGAGGTTATGCCATTGTTTTGTTAAAAGTTATCAAGTACTTAACGTTTAGTTGTTTTTATTAAAGATGGACAATAAATAACCAATCCAATGTCTGTATGAACGTTATGAATTAAAAATCATTTCTTTAATATTAGCGTTCATATTTGTAAGATAAGCACTATACGATGGTATGAGTTGCTCAGGTGTCGTTCAGCATCACTGTATCGTTGGCATCTTCCTTTATTATTCAAAAGATGGACATTGAATTTCAAACATTTGGATTTTATAAATGAAAGATGAAAAATATATCTCTATTGAAAATTGACGTCTGGTCATATTCGCCCGTATCTACTTATGCAACATTACACAGACCCACTCTATTTTTATGACTTGAAATGAATACCTTTCTATATAATCAAAGCAAAGGATTAATTGAAACGATAAAGTATATAATTTTACATCCAAAATCAACACTACCAAATCCGACCAAAAGCCGGTCATCGCACTGGTCGCAGCTCAAAACAATTTTCTCGAATGAACAATTTCTCTCTTCAATTGCCGCTTGGGCCCGCGACAGGATTGGTATAGTCAAGGAGAGAAAGAGTGAGAGAGCAGAAAAAAATGTCACCATAGAGTCGCTCCCCTCATATGTCCCCGTTTCTCTTTATCAACGGTTCTCTCGCTTATGTCCTCCCTGCAGTCGCTGCGCAAGTGTTTGCATAAATGCATCCTTCTCTCTCTCTCTCTCTCTCTCTCTCTCTCTGCCTATCCCTCTGAAATTCTGTGTAGACGAGCAGCGAGGATAAAGGACATGCACAAGCCACATTTACGCACGTGTGCACCACTGGCGAACGAGCGAAACTGCGATTCTGGGGCTTTACGAACGTTTGCTCTCTCTCTCTCTCTCTCTCTCTCTCTCTCTCTCTCTCTCTCTCTCTCTCTCTCTCTCTCTCTCTCTGTATGTGTGTGCTTATGTTAGAGACGCGGAGAAAGAGAGACGCCGCTTTGACTTTGCCATTTGCCTACTTTTCACTCGCTACGCAGCTAGAGAGTCTATTTCTCTTGTGTGCTGTACTTTATTTACCCGCATCTCTCTCTCTCTCTCTCTCTCTCTCTCTCTCTCTCTCTCTCTCTCTCTCTCTCTCTAGTCCCTTGACCTCGCCGGCATAAAGAGAGAGATAGAGATAAAGTCATGTCTCAGATTTCGTACGCTTGGATATGCAACGTGAATTACGGGGAAAATTGAGAATTTATGCTTGCCTGGTTTTATTACCACAGTTTCGTTGGGGATTTTGAATACTATACTTATTTGATAATTATATATAGATTGTAGAGATTTGGTTGATGAAATTTTATTCAACGTTTGTAAATTTAATTTTCTGTTTTTATTAGCCAGAAACAACTTTTATTAAAGTACAAAAAATGATACTCATTCAAAAAAAGAGCCGGAACATGGATTTCATTATACTTTGCATAAAGAAATTTTTTCTAGGGTTTTAAGTAAATCCAGAGTTCCCATCTCGAACCTTATTTTTATGAATATTATTATTATTAAAACGCAAATATTTAAATGTTAAATTCAAACTTGTTTTAAATAATATATAAAGTATTCAAGATTAAAGACCTTTCTTTTTTTATTTAACTAAGTACTTTAAATTTTAGTTATATTCGTTCATGTGAAAGTTCAAAATGTTATTATTACTATCAAAGTATAGATTAAAAGTGTTTATACTATATAAGCTGAAAAGTAGAAATAATTAGATCCATGTGCTATGTGTAAAAAGCAAAGCACTCGTAGAATCCTTCAGTGCTCACTTACCTGAGTAAATCCAGCAGTTCCTCTAATCCAATGTCAATGCAGATCCGGAAAAGAAGAGAGGCCTCGAGAGGCTGCCTGAAAAATAAGACGCGGCGAGGTAAAAGGCACGACGGACAAACATATAAATATAGAGTGCGAAAGAGAGAGAGCGAGAGAGAGAGAGAGAGGGGGGGGGGGAATAGGGAGTATTGTAAAATGCAAAAGGGGGAAATGAGGAGAAGGTCGAGTGCACTTGGTGTACAATCGATTTGGTTAGACGAATCTCACATTCTATTCCGCCGCAGTTACAAAGCGAGGAAATTGCGTAATTTCCGCTGTTCTTGCGCGACTTGTCCCTACTCCTCTCTCTCTCTCTCTCTCTCTTTCTCTCTGGTTATAAGCCGGGTCCTCAAGATTTGCGCGATGCGATGTCCCGGTGCCGCGGCGCTATGTGCACCTGTCCCCGACACTCGCGCTCCTCTCCGTAAGATCTCTCTCACGCGCTATTATCGCACCTCTTTCTTTCGCAACGCGCAATCAACAATCGCCTGCGGTTGACTTTGGATTTACAAAGGCAGATTGGTCTACCGATAGCAAAGTGTGTGCAGTATACATATGTATAACCTACATCAAGGGCCTCGTGTGCTTAGAAGATTTATTAAAAGTTTTTTTTTCTCCTTTTTTTTTTGTCTCGCGACGAGGTACATGTGCGTGACCAAGCTGTTTTATCCATGGCTGAAAAAGACGGATAGGGGCAATCTCGAAGTTAACTTTATACGCATAGCCGCGGTGGTGGAAAAAATTGTTTTCGTATATGCATATATATATATATGGGCATCGCGCGGCCGCGCTAACGCGAACGAATGTAAGGTATATATGTCCCGTAAATTATTCATGAAGGAATGAGCTGAAGTTTTAAAAATTTTGACAAAGAATATTTTATGGTAACAGGGTGCGGTGTGTGTCCCGCGTGGCGTCGCCGCATATATTTTTACCCCTGAAATTTCGAGCAACAAAACGCAATTTCCAACTATATTAAAAAGACTGAATATTTTATAATGCTTCCGAAAATGTGTTTTTCCAGCGCAAACTTTTCGGATTGAACCCCGACTGTGTGTACACGCGAATTCCTAAAAGGAAGCGGTCATTAATGAAAATATTTAGGTATATCGAACTCTCGAGTAATTTATAAATAATTGAAAGAAAAAAAAGAAGAAGAAGACAAAAAAACGCACAGATCTCGCGCACAAGGATCGAGGGAGAATTTATATGATTGCCACAGCTACTTGATACACCTTTCCACGATTTTTATCCACCACTTTGCAAGTCGAGCCACGATAAATCTCTCGGTAAGGATCAACACCCAAGGATCCTTCCTTTTCTTCATTCCGCGCGCATACATAGTGTCATTCTGATAAAAAGGATCGTATAATACCGCGGTGTGGCGTTCCCTAGACGGCCGGGTGAGAGAGACTCTCTTCCCTTCTCTCTCTCTCTCCTCACGCGACGTAAAGTCACACACGCTTTCCCCATGCACATACACGCACGCACACACTCGTAAAACAACTATCGCGAAGCTAGCTTGTGTATAGTGGGCCATCACCGCCGGTATCGACAATCGTTACCCCTACGAAACTACACCGAAATAACAAACAAGCTCCAGCTCCCCTCATACGCGCACACACACACGCGAATGCATGAAATTTATGCTGCTGTAGAGGCGCGATGGTGTGTCTGTGGGGGGGAAAAACAGGGAACGCCCGCGGCCGTAAAGGCGCCCCCCCCCCCCCCCCCCCCCACCCCCGTGAGAGAAGTATTCGATAAATATGCATATCGATGCGTGCCCTTGCCAACTATGGAAACGCTTCGTGGATCATCAGTTCTTAGTTTATGGGTGTGCGTAGAGGCGACAAGTTTGTCGCAACTTGACGTTTTATGCCTGTTCGAATTTTCTCATACTTTAGTTATCGACGAATCGCTGCGTTTCATCCGGCAACGTTATTTTTTTTAATTTTCAAGTGAAATATAAAGAAACTTCTACAAAGTTGAATAAATGTCATATTATAATTTTATTCGAAACGAGAAAACATCAGCGATTCTTGTAAATGAAACAAAAACTCATCGCGTACACATTCGACGAACTGGTCAGCGAAATATCTAACGAAACACGAAATGCGCCTTTATTGGTATCGGATCCAGCAACTGTTAGCCATTCCGCTGTCTCATCAGTATTTTTTCCCCCCATATAAGAACCGGGAGAGGAAAATCAACGCGTGTGCACGTGTGTATACGTACATAGGCGCGCCGCGGCGTGCAAGGTCCATCGTAAAAACGGGGGTATAGGGAGAGGAGGGGGAAGAATCCGATCGGCGCGCACGTATATGTACACAGAGCGCGGAATGCGTGTATCGGAGAAAAGCAGGCGGGAGAGGCCGAATTACCGGAAACGCCCGGTACCAGCTGACACACAAATCTGATTTCCATTGAAACCGACTCTATACCCCACCGCGGCGCGCGCGCGCGCACACACACACA
>UELV01180945.1:12469-44349 GCA_900490015.1 Megastigmus stigmatizans
CAGAGAGAGAGAGAGAGAGAGAGAGACACAGCCAGACGCAGCACTGTCTCTTCTTCGGCGTGAATTTTGCGCGTCGTCTCTCTACCCCCGACGAATAAATTAAATTTCTGAATCCCGCTTTTAATGGATATCGAGAAGCTTTTCCTTCTCAGTCTCTTGTTTTTTTCCCTCCTCCTCCTCCTCTCGCTGTGCGCAGCTCGTATAATTAAAACTGTCCAGCGTAAGGGCATTCTTTCTTCTTTTTTATATTTACTCGTCATATAGTATCGGAGATTTTTTGGCTCTATAACGCGCGCAGCGCAGCATTTTGTTTTTGATTATTCTGCCGTTTGCATTTCGCGAGCTGTTGTATGGCGCGGGACACTGACGAGAGAAAGCTTCACCCCATTTCCGCCCCCGGAGGTAAATCTGCGTCGATAAGGATTTTGCGCGCATAGCAAATGGAAAATGCGAGTTGAAAAGGGGATACGGTGGGGGATTTTTGTTGGATGTCTCGATGCGGGACTTGCCTCGCTCCTGGTCTTATTTACAATGACGTTTCTCGATATTCAAAAAGGTTTGCCCGGTATTGGATGCGAAGGTCTAAATGTTTGAGGGGTTTTAAAGGAATCCGAAGCTACGGCAAATGGACAGTCTACGAGAAGGATTTTAAAGCGAAATGCAAATGTTGCCTCGGCTTGTTGTTATAACAAGTGAATGTTAATGTAACGTAAGAGATGAATTTATATTTGTTTTCCTCACACAAAGTTTTTATATATAAGTTTTCATAAAAGATGCATTAAAATTCGCACTTTGCATCTTAAATACTCGTTGTTAAAAAAAAAGCTTTTTAATGAATAATGAATAAACCTCGTAATTAACATAATATATGCATATAATAAATTTTACATCAAGATAAATTTAAAAACAGCCCTTGAGGGAAATTCATGTAAAATTTAAAAATTGAAAAATTCCAACCAAATAGAAACAGTTCTTATTGTGCATCATATCGTCCATAAATTAATTTTTTGTTAAATGGTTTTAATCTGTTTCCGGCGCCCTTTTATCTAGACATAAAGATGTTTTTAGATGAAACGTGTGTTTAATGTCCACATTCCGAATTTAGTGCACCCACCACCACCAAACACGTGGCCGTAAAATATATGGTTACAAATTATCTCGCTACGAATGTGGATTTCACGCGCGAGGGGGTTAACCATTTTAGAGTTATTCTTGTGGCCGTGTGCCCGCATATAAACATGCAACTGTATACATTCAGAAATACAACATTTTTGGTATACTCGCCCTTGCCCTCTGCAAAAATGAATCTCAAAAATAAATCTTGTCCATCGATTCGCGAATATTTATCAACGATTAAACAGCGTTACGTTTGTTAAATTAAAAACAGTTCAGCATCGCTAATTCAAAGACTCGGAACCTTAGGTAAGCTCGTAAACTTTACCCACTGCATATAACGAACATTATATAAATTGAGAATCTCTCTTACTCTCTCTCTCTCTCTCTCTCTCTCTCTCTCTGCCGCGCGCGTAAAAAGGGAGAAGCAGAGAAAGTTGTAGCCATTATGCGCGAGAGAGCTCCGAAGAGATTGCGAATGCAAAAGAAGGCAATAAGAACGCGGAGAGCGCGAGGACCAAGGAGAATAAAAAATCGACCATCAACAGTTCGTTCAATTGGACGCAGAGATCGTCGAATGCGGCCCCGATACTTACGTAAGAATCGCTGTGTCACGACGACAGTAATTGCGAGAACCTGCGGAATGCGAGGCTCCTGGAAAAAGAAGAACTTTATAGACAGACGGAAGGAGGGCGGAGACATGCACGAGTCCGAAGGAAGAGAGGATGAACCATTGGAACAAGAAGGGGGGTAATCAGTAAAAACCATGAAGAGGGGGTTGAATAGAACCAATAGCAAGAGGTAAAGTGGTTTTTTTACAGTAATACCGTTTCAGACGTGATTTTTATCAACTTACATTAGATGATATTTCTAACCAATGAAATTTTCTATATTGCTATAAATGATTAATTTAATTAATCAGCATATGATTTATCTGCTACATGAAACACGTAATTAATGCTCCACGATAGATTATAACTTTCTTAGTACTTTATAGATTGGTCACTAATCGAGCTTGGAAAAAATCGTTGATACTGTCAAAATGTCTGTCAAGGCAAATTCATAAATTGCATCGGTAAATAGAAGCGCGACCTTGAGCCGCTTTCACGATGGACGAGTGCACCCAACAACGGAACTCATATACGAATACATAGCTTCTTTCCATTATAGTTGTAGATCTATACCGATAGCTTAAATAGTTTAATTATACCAACCGAAAAAGTAACTACTTAGGTTGCCGTTTCAGCCGTAATTGCTTCCATTTACTACACGTCCGGTACAATATATAAGTACTGCCCACTTTTACCACTTGAAACAATAATTAGATGAACGAGTGCGACGAGTGTTCGGTGTGTGGGGCGGACTATTATCAGTTTGCCGTAGAGTCGTGCAAGAAAGAAATACGAGGGGATGTAATAATGAGAAAGAGGGAGAGAGAGAGGGGGGGGAGGGGGAGGGAGGCGAGAGAGGGATTTAAATATAGACAGGCTAAAAAAAGGAGGAGATTTGAAAATTGTACGACGAGAGTGGGAAGAAGGAGGGGATTGATGGCAAAGGGGCAAACGACTCGACAATGCGGGGGAGGGGCTGATGCAGCGAGATGCTCGAGGCGGAAATGCAAAAGGAGGCAGGATCGAAGATCGGACGCCTGGGAGTGAAGAAAATAGCCCCATTCGTGCCCGTTCGAGTATCGAAACGAGCGAGAGAAAGGTAAGACAGAAAAATGCGAATACCGGGGATCGAGGAATGGCTCGTTCCCTTTTCGATGAGACCGCGCGGCGAGTAAAAATGAGAGGGATGGAGAATGACTGGAGGAAATGGACAAACGGAAGAGCGGCTCACCGGCTATACGGGCGTGCAAAGTTTTTGCCTGGTGGGGAGAGGAAATTAGGGAGAAAGAAGGCGTAGAAAGATGTAGAAGAGAGAGATAGATAGATAGATAGATAGCATTTTATTCCGTTCCAAGAACAAAAAATAATACAAATTTACAAGAATAGTACAATACTTTCAATGGTTAATATATATACAATAGAATATATCACTGTCAGAATCAATGTTACAAAAATCAGTCTTTAGCTATCATCATTATACATATATACACACACACATAACAGATAATATTTACAAAAAGAAAATCAGTCTAGTTAATGAGTCCCAGTGTGCGCAACAGAGTAACTAAGCATCCAGGTCAAGCAGGTATTGATAGACTGCCGTTTTGAATCTACGCAAAGATGGTAAAAAGCGCAGATGATCAGGGAGTGAGTTCCAAAGGTGCCCACCTTGAACCTGAAAAGATCTTATGCCGGTTTCGGTACGCACCCTCGGTATTGAGAGTTCTTTTGCAACACCCCTGCTAGTGCCCCTGGACTGATGTTTATTAAAAAAAGCCGCTAGATATTTTGGTTCATTCATCTTGAGGATCTTATACAAAAGGATGGCGGCGAAGTAATTCCTCCTCGCATCGACGCGCAACCAACCAGAGAGAGACAGAGAGAGAGAGAGAGAGAGAGAGAGAGAGAGAGAGAGAGAGAGGAGAAGGAGGAATGAACTATAGGATGGGATAGTCGAGACAAAAGATAAGATTGAACAGATGACGAAGCGAGGCTGGAGATGGAAAAGTAAATTATATGTATGTATATGGCCAAATAATACCGGGCAAAAGATAATGTTGATGAAGGAGGATGTGGAAACGAGATAAGGAGATGAACACATATCGGAAACTTGGCGAGTATAGAGTGCGCAGGGTCAAAAAATAAACAGTGAGAGATAAAGATAATAAACTATGCGCTTGAACATGCGAGATAGCTCGGGCAGCTATCGCCGAACCGGTGGGAGAGTGCGAGAGAGAGAGAGAGAGAGAGAGAGAGAGCGATAAAGTATAGTGCAAGGCAAAAAATCCGATGAAGGAGAGATAGTGCGAGAAAGTAAGAGTAATTTTCTTCTTGGACCGGAGCGAAGGAGAAGAAGAGTAGGTATAGAAGAAATAGCAGAGACAGAGAGAGACGAAGAGAAAGAAAGATAGTACTGCACAGGTAGGAAAAAAGCGTAACAGTACATATGCACCGGGTAGAGCGGCGGCGGTGAGTGAGACATACACATGCATACATATAGAAAGACGAGCTCACAGAGAGAGAGAGAGAGATAGAGATATATATAGAGAGAAAGGGAAAGAGAGAGAGAGGTAGCGAAGCAGAGATGTAGTTATAGGTGACAGAGAGAAGAAACTATTACGTGCACGACACAACGCGAGGAAGAGAGGGAGGCATTAGCGCACGCGAGCTAGAGAGAGAGAGAGAGAGCAAAGCAGCAGAGCATCAGCAGAGCAGCAGCACGAAACGCCCCGCCCTCTACGCTCGTCGCGAGCTGCGCGGCGCCCCTGCACCTCTGACCGATCCTCGCGCACCCCCGCCGCCGCAGTAGTATAGCCGCGCTGCCTAGCTGCGCGTGCGAGCGAGAGAGAGAGAGAGAGAGAGGCAGGCGCGCTTGCTCGGATCGATCGGCTCCCCTCACGCGGCGGGCGCCGCCGCCACCGCCGCCGTCGTCGCCGCCGCCACCGCTCGTCGGCTCTTGCGCTCGCCTCTCGCCTACACCACCAGGCCGCCAGAGAGAGAGACTACGACGGCGTAGCGGAGCTTCGAGCGGCTTCAGTCTGAACTCGGGTTCACTCAGTCCACGACCAGCGTTTGCCACGAGACCACTTTGCTCGCGTATACCCCCTTTTTTCGTGGCCACAGAGTTTTTCGTCTCAGTCTCCCTTCTTTCCTCTCCCTCCTTATATATATATATATAAACACCCTCTGTTTTCGCTTCCTCTACGGCTCCATACTCTCGAGCAACGGGTACGCGCGACAGCTACTTTTTCCCTTTTTTTTCCTCTTCTAGCTGCTTCCTTACGCACACGTCTTTGCTATCTCTCTCTTTCCCTCTCTCTCTCTTGCTCTGTCTCTGTCACTCTCGTGCGGCTTGCTCTGGCGAGCGGAATCTCGTGCAAGAGTTATATAGACTGCACGCGCGGTGAGAGCCGAGTGCCGCGGACTATATATAGGGAGGTGGAGAGAGCTCCGAGAGGAGAATTTTGCAGCCAGTCCCGCAGTGAATATGTATGTATCCATCTGTATATACATGTAAACTGTCGCCCTGTGTGTGTGCGTGTGCATGTAAACGATACGCACGTACATATATACGCACACGCGCTTTTTCTCCTCTCGACGCGAAAAGCTCCCAGTACAAACACGACCTTTCGCTCGGCGAGAGAGCGGCTTGTACCTGTGCACACGTTAATACACTGTGCGTGTTGATACGTGTGTAGAAGTATAGATGGAAGAGAGAGATAGACAGAAAGCGAGAGAGAGAGAGAGAGAGAGGGGAGTGAGACTGTCGCGTTTATGTTCGGAGCTTTCGTATCTCGGCTTCCTCTAACGTATTTCTATATATACATATATATGTACAGAGAGCAGAAGCAGGAGCGCACGCATATATACATGTGTATACGGTATATATAGAGAAGAATATAGCGTATACACACATCGGGAAAGAGAGAGAGAGAGAGAGTAACGCGCGCGCGCGAAACGCGAGGGCCACACACTCACTACGGGGCAGCCTGCAGAGCGGAAGGAAAAAGCGCACGCAAGGTTAGAGAGTCGGAGAGACGGAGTACGCGCACGCGGCAAGAGAGAGCGACAGAGAGAGAGAGAGAGAGAGAGAGAGAGAGAGAGAGAGAGAGAGGAGGAGGAGGAGAGTCTTAATACGTCTGCGCGCCGAGCTTATATACACTTGCTCCTCGGCAAGCCGAACGAGGCCTCATGTGTAATTGTACCTTTTATGAGCGAGGCTAAATTCACCGAGAGCGAGTGAGAGTATATACGAGTATATGCATTCGCGTCCTGTTGCGCCATGGCTATTTCTTTTCTCTCTCTCTCTCTCTCTGTGTATGTGTGTGTTGCATATGTATCGTATAAACGCACAGTCCCTCCGAGAAAGAGAGAGAGAGAGAGAGAGAGGAGGAGGAGAGTAAATATACTAGCAGCCGAGGGGAGGCAGTCGCTCTCCCGCACACACACGCGCGCCCGCGCGCCCATCACCGATATACGGAACACACCGGTCTCGAGGCTCTCCCCCGCTCCCTCCGCCCCTCCGACCAGCGGCACCCTCAGACGTATCACGCGGATTAAGGTGAGTTTCATTTTATTTTATACTTCTAATGTGTGTGTTTAAGTGTATAAGTGTGTGCATGCAGAGACCCTAAAAGTCACGATGTCCCCGTATCACGCGCATATCCCTCGGTGTTTTTTTCCCCGAGTGGACGTATGCGCTCGACGTGGGTTGTGTAGTCAGGGTGAAAAGGGCTATCTCGCGGTGGCTGCTGGATCAGGTGAACTGGAATGACAGTTTTTTCGCAATCGATTGTATAGGCGCGTATGCGATTCTTGTAATGCAGACGAGAGGAGACGGAAATACATTGCACTGTCAGACTACATTTGGGTTTTAGTTATTCTTACGAATGCAAGATTATGCGCGTGTAATTGATTATTATGGATTGTACCGCTCGACATATTTAAATCTATTTAAGACTTTTCTAATTGTACTAGTTTTGCGTCCGGTTAACAACAGAACTATTTTTCGTACAAATCGAATACCGAAATATATGCGAAATTGCACTGCCAAATTAGATCGATTGAGAAACTTATGCTGTACTTATTGAAATTTTGTATTTCAGATTATCTATAAAAATTAAAGAAAAAATTTATTCTTCCATTCCTTGCAGTCCATTTCCATTTATTCGCAATCGATGAACTTATTTATTTTTGATTTCGCGCCTTTTGAGTCATCTACTCTCGTAGCCGTGAGCTGTTAACATTGAGTAAATATCCAAAAAGAGACACGAGCTTGTACGAGCATTCATTGATTCGATCTACTTAACAGTAGAAGCCACGTACACTATGGATTTCACAAGGAGTCCACGATTTACCATAGCATGTGTATTAATTTACAAGGAACGTAAAGAAAATATACGAGATACGCAATTTTCTGAATTTTCTTTCTGCGAATTTACAATGTTAATAACGTTAAGATTTATATTTATGAGTACATCAGAAATCTGTGCATGCTTCGTATAGGTTAATATAGTAAGAGAGCTACAACCGTACTATGAGACTTGAACTTTTAAATAAAAATACTCTCTTTGTTAGAGCTTTCAGAAAAGTCACGACGAAATTTATTTATTACAATTATCTAGGTATACTTAAGGTTCGAAGTACAGAGTTTGGACAATATCTGACCAGATTTAGAGCAGTTCTTGTTCAAATAATAGACTGCAGTATCTCAATTCTTCGAATTTAGCAGTTTTTATTATATGAATACTGCTGGATAAGCTGTATTCATATAATAAAGGTTCAGAGAATTTATAACGAATGATATTAATAATATAATGAACTAACAAATATATAACCTCAATTTCGCTGCTCTATACCATTTTACAATTTTGGTATGTTTGAAAAGAGTCGCTACTGTTCAAAATGTTATAGACTCAAAAGCTATTCACTATTCAGGGCTGTTGTGGTATATCTTAGCTATAGCTATAGCATGTATCATTAATGAATTAAGAATAGAGTATAATACATGATAGACACGTATACCTCAAACAATCATCTTCAATTCTTTTCTTGTAAAAGTAGACTTATGCATTTCATTTAAAAAGATCTTCAACTTTATAAAAAGCTTGAGAATATTTCAAAAGTAAAAGTAGGGTCTGATTTTAATTATCTCGTACTTGCTATCGTAACTTATAAAAGTGTGATCTTAACATCTTCATAATGCGAAATGGTTAATTCTTTTTCCCTTTTCACAAAGGAATAAAAGACATTCAATATATTTCAGTTCCGCGCGAGACTTGAAAACTACTTAAAACATAACGCATAATATTAAAATCTATGACGCAATTAAAAAGTTCGATCCATTATTTGCTCTTTACTTATCCCCTTTTTTTCTTTTCAAGATTATTCTTAACTCGCGGAAAAGCTGAAATTCAGTTTCCAAGTTTTAACATACAAATGTCTGAGAAAAAGGTATGACCGTGACACTAAAACATTTTACGTTTTTTACACATTAGTCCTTATAAGATTTGCATAATTTGGTACATGAATATATTAGTTGGCATTCTCCTTGTGTATACATTCTCATGAAAATTGCACGGAAAGTCATATCTGTAGCTTTATATGCCGTAATCATGAAAAGGAATTTTTTGTATGCTAAGCATATCATTTTTAATGCAAGATTTACTTTAAATATTACAGAAAAACGAAATACAGGAATTGGTTGCAAAATTGTTATTCTTTAGATGCTGATTAGGCGGTGCAGCATTTCAAATTTAAATTCAAATAACTGGTACAAAAGAAAATTACGACTCTACGAGCCTTTCCTAAAGTTTCAAAAAACACTTTTAAAAAAAAATCCACTCCTTTATTCAGAATCTCAGAACTTTATATCGAGATGCCAACCGTTAAACATATCAATTTTCAGTTACACAGAAAAAAATAAAGCACATTCTCCCTACAGTAAAACCTCCACATCGGATTCCTCGTACTGAACCTAACTGCAGCAGGCCTCTATACCATGCGTGTGCTCATCAAATAATTAACTCCCCCAACATAACTCGGTCGGTAAGAAACACTCGGCTGTCCAAGTCACTGATTTTACCCGAGAGCCGAGCTTTACTGCACTCGCACTCCAAAAGATCTCGAATAAGCTCGGCTTGAAAGGGAGAGGGAGGGATGGAGAGAGGGATGCATAGGATCTCTCGCGCATAATGAGCGGTCGCCGCAGCAGCAGCAGCAGCAGCAGCAGCAGCAGCAACGACTGCAAGAGCCGCGGCGTTCGTGCAATCTCGCCTCTCTCTTTTCCCTTCTTCGAGGCCCTCGGCTCGATAAAATGGCTAGCGAAGGTTAGGTCTCTCTTCCTCTCGCTCTTTCGCTCTTCTATACCACTGCCTCTCTCTCTCTCTCTCTCTCTCTCTCGCAGGTTTCATCGATTTCGTCGGGCCGCTGCTCGCTCTCTCACCTTCCGCTCAGGTGCAGCAGCAGCAGCAGCAGCAGCAGCAGCAGCAGCTTTCACACGCGCCTGTGCCGACTATGTGCAGACCGAGTGAGCTTTTGAGTCACCGATGCCTGCTTTTCTAGACTCACCTCTTTTTTTTTCTCTTTTCTTCGTGACCGTTGGGTACAGTATGTTTTTTTTCGAGTTGGGCAGTTTTTATGTTGGATAGGTTTTGTCATTTTTCAGATTTTTTGAGTTCCCAGTTTTATTTGAGATTTTTCAACTAAATGGATTTCGACGTAAAAGAAAATAATGAATTTTATCGGAGGTTTTTTTAGATTTTTTAGATTTTCATATTACCCATAGTCGGTATTTTACATATCGTTGTTGAATGATTCAGGAATCTTTGTGGAAAATGGTTGAGAGCTTGCAAACGCTGTTATGTACTACTTTATTCAATGGTTTTTTATTAAATTCCTTGAACCTATATAAATACTTTCACGTTGTACAGATAATAAATTGTAGGAGGTACATTGGCTCAACGGGTCCATAACTAAAGTTACGTATCAAAATAGTTTTATCTCGAATTGCAAATTCTCCTACTATCGAGCCGGCAACACTGTCATCTGAATTTTTCACATGTCATACATGCTACGTCCCTCTGGAAGCTCCACGTATTTCGGCAGATTCAAAAAATTTTCTATACTTACTCTAGCGATAAATCGTCGATATGAGATCTGAAAAATAGAATGATTTTGAGATTCTAGGGCCATCGAAGGACCTTAAATAGTGCACTCAACATTTCTCTAAAATGCAGTCTTCTATGTGAACGTGTAAATAAGGGAGCAATAAAAAGTAATAAAGAAGTTAGTGCCTCTGAATTCTGCTTTTAGAGACTACTGTGAATTAGTAATAGTTTTGTGTTATGTAGGATTTTTGGAAAATTTTTTAAATTTATATCACATTACTGACTTTGAGAGAAATACTTTTTAATAAATAATTTATGAAATTCAAATCTGAGCTTTTACAGCAGAGCGTCGAGAGAGATAATATTCACTCGAAGTATAATATACACTCAAAGTAACCTACTTGGTTTCCTTTATGTTATGTTTTTTCTTTTCATTGCTGAGATTGGAATAATGGAGACTCTGTATGTTGCCTTTGACCATTTCATTTGTTATATTACTAACCGTCAGAAATTAGATAACAAAGTCTTGTATTTCTGGGCTTTGATAATTGATGACAGTATACATTAAACTATGAACCTTTATAGAATTTGTTGTACATAATATTCATGCACGAAAATACTAAAGCTTGCAAAAGGGAAGTGCATGCATTTTAGCACTTGCTAAAATTCTAATTTATAAGAATTGCACCGGTATACAGTGTTCCAAGTTTCAAAGATTCGTTTTATCGTTATTTCCCTTGAGCTTTTTCAAGAGGCTGTAAAAGTCGGTTTCTTTTGAAATACCGATGATTTTTTCACTTTTCCATTTCTCCGAGAATGTTCATGACATTACGGCATATGGAATTTTGTCATATATTTCCTTTACACGTTTCCCTAGACAGTTTTCACAAGTTTACGAAGCATACATGTTTTTAAAATGCTTGATGCTCTGTAACTTGAAGTTTTATATAGTAGTACCATTTCAAAGATAATTTATGTACAAAAAATGAAAGCATTTTATGTATAAGCTAAACTTTATAGAGATGATGGCAAAGGTTTTACGAAACCATCCAATAACTCAACCTTCGACGCTTCTCGAAAGAACTTTTTCACCAACAACAATCCCTGCACAAAAGTCGCAATAGTATACCAACACATTTGTAAATCGTTCCGAAATCCGCTAGAAAATCAGATTTCATCAGTAACCCCCATTCGTAAAAAACAAGTTAATTAAACAACTAAAAAAAGCGAGAAAAGGTCTTTTCCCAATATACATCCCCTAGCAGCAGCAACAGCAGCAGCAGTAGCTGGGAGCTTCATTCTCTCGCTCGGAGGCGGCGAAATAAAACGGAGTAATCCGTTGGCGCCCTGTCCCCATTTGCTGTGCGGTTTTCACCGGCTCTGGTATACCCAGACACATACACACATACACACAGACAGAGAATAGCACGTTGCAGAAGTATAAGTGTGTGTGTAGCAGTTGTGTAGCGGTAGCAGAAGTAGAGACAGAGAGAGAGGGGGGGTCGACTGGTGCGGCTTGTTGTTATTGAGCCCCCGGGCCGGCCGCGAGAGCCGGTAAATAAGAGGCAAGCATTATTACGTATCTGCAAATTTTACACTTGTTCAGCTTGTTTGTTTATCAGCTGTTGTCTTCGATGCTTCTCACCTATATACCTTCACACAGCGCTTTCGATCACGAAATTGATGATTAATCTCACGTCGATTGTGCATAGTGCGTGCAGAATATTTAATGGGGCTTTAATTAATAGTGGGGCGATCAAGTATCGCTTCTTACCTTCAATCTTGCGTTTCGTGTTCTTTTCTTGGCTTTACTGAACGGTTCGGGAAGTGTAAAAATCTGCTTTGAAATATAAGTCGCATATTCGATACGTATGCCAAAAGTAAATTGATCTTTTCTCTTTGCCATCTATATATAACCTTCTGATATTTTTTCTTCTTTTTTCCTGTAGATAAGAAAGACTGTCAATGATTTATTTTCCAGTTTTTTTCGCGTGTTTATGGTGAATTAGAATCTTCTTTATTTATTTCGCTGGATTAAAAGTGTGAACTCTTGTAAAGGGAGTTATATTATCAGAAGGGTGTACCTGTCCAGCCAGCTTCTGACTGGCTACAGACAATAATTCCATAAAAGGAATATATATATATATATATATAACCAGAAGGTAGTAAGTTTAGGTAAAATTAGTTTAATCGAGTAATTAGGTTAGGCAAACATTTGATTGACTTTAACGAAACTTGAAAGTGCCGTCAAAAATTAAGGAACGAAGTAATTAAATGGCATATTCGTAGAATTTAGTTGTTGCCGTCAAAGGGAAACTTTATTTCTTTTTCATACGTAGTGCTTAACGATGAAATATGCGATACACGAAACCTTTCATCGGTAAATGCAATTTTCGTACGGTAATCAGGAAATGTAGCACTCATAAAATTTATAAATTTAGATTTTTTGTTACAATTTTTGTAAAGCCTACCGCCTCATCTTCTAAAACAAAAAGACATGCGAGAATTGCAAAACTGGAACGAAAAATGGAGTAAACTGGGTAAGAGCTGCACCAAAACGGAAGCTGGGCACAAGGAAAGATGTTCTCTCGAGCTCCGTCGCGATGTAGCTCGAGTAGAAAAAGCGTCTCCCGCCCCGTTCTCGCTCTCCCCCTCCCCCCTCCCCCCGACTTTTTTCACTTCCTCCCGCAGTTTGCGTGCAATATTTGCAACTCGAAATTCAATCTTAACGCGCGTAGAGCGTCGTGTCGCGTCGCGTGACCTTGGCTCTTGTGCCAGTGGCTTATCGATTTTCGCGTGTGTACATGTACGTGTGTATTCGAGGGAAAATCGAGGTTAAGTGTTCCCCCCTTTTTTCCGAACTGCACGAGCCCGATGCTTAACTTAGAGAGAGAGAGAGAGAGAGAGAGCGAACGAGATTTTTGCATTATTTACGAACAGACCCACCGAGTAATTGCGGATTACGCGATCATTAGGAAACGCGGAGCCTTATGTTTTCGTTGCACTTTTTTTCTCTTGTCCCTCTCTTGCGTTTTTGTAAGAAAGACAGGCTTCGAAAATTCATAGTATATTAATCCGTGGGAATTTCGCGTTTTAAGTCAGAGGGAGCATATTTTTATCACTGATTATGTTTTCAGTGAATGGAAAAAAAGGAAATCGCTGCACTTTTGAGGATTCGATGAATGAAAAGCTTAGTATTAGAGCTTTCTAGGTCATTCAAAAAGTTCTTTTTAATATTTTTATTTTACACGCTTTATTTTTTTGAGATTTAGAAGCCTATTAGAAAAATCAATATTTAAAAGATCGCTATGTATAGTGTAAAATCTTTTTATATTTTTTGAGATTATGTAATTACAGAATTTAGGTATATTAAAAATTTTTAGTTAAAAGTCAGAATAACAGACACAAAAATAATTTTTAAGGAAACATTTTTCAGCGGTTAAAAACAAAAAATGCCTGTTTGAAAAGTAAAATGCATTAAATTGTAATTGCAATCTAAAAGTATAAAATATTCAAAGAGTTATAAAATGTGAAAAATTCTTAAATGTATTTTCTTTTTTAAATACTGAATATTCTTTTTACATATTCATGCATATTAAAATTCTGATTGTATTCGTAAATATGAAAATGAAAAGACTTTACGCAGTCTAGAAAAAAAAAACACTAAATTTATCAGTAAACCCTTAATTTGTAAGTGTTACGCTTTTTTCTACATTAACTATTTAGAGTAGCAAAGTGACATTGAAAAAGAAGTACAATAATTGTATTTTTATAGATATATTAAGGAAACTGGAGCATTGTTCCATTTTCACGTTATTAAAAGAAGTCCTTGTTTATTTTTAGAAGTAGCAGAAAACTAAAATTACATTTTACTGCTTTGAGATTAGTACATTTTAGATTTAATCAATATTTACAATTTAAAGATATTAGACAAATAATTTAAATTTAACCTTGGATTCATTCAAAGTGCTGCTAAATTATTTCGTATTACGTTTTTAAAAGTGTGCATTTATGTATGGAAAAGCAATGCGAAATGCAGTTATTTAAAATTCTTTTCATAGATCCATTCCGGATACTTATGGAGTGCCTTTCCTACTTGCTATATTTTTACGCTTACAGAATGCAATTATATCCTTGTAAATATTTAGAATACTTATTATTTGTGTTTATTAATATAGATAGATATTTTTAAATACATATTTTACTGTTTATTGTAAGGAAGAATTGATATATGAATATTCTCTTTGATAACTATTTCCAAGCTTTGACCTGATTTTTAAGCTTGACTAAAATACAAAATTTAATTCAAAGTCAAAGCTGTCAGTGCTCTTAGAGATAATCAATTTTAAATTTTAATTATTGTATAGAAGAGATTGTATAAGCTTCATTCTTCAGCCTTTGCCATCTTTTAAAATTTATTTTAATTATATATTGTTAATTGTATATAAGCATACAATTTTTATTAGAAAAAGAATATATGTAAAGACGAGTAGTAATAAAATCATATGAACACAGATAGTTGTTATTAGAATAATGATGAAATATGGGTAACATACAATATATTTCAATACCCCTTTTAAAAAAGGAGTAGAAGCATGTCTATGCATCCAGTGTTTTTAAATTATTTTTTATAAATATGGGTACGAACAGAAATTTACAAAATATTGATTTACCTTTACGTGAGAGTAAGTTACCCAATTTTATATGAATTCTATTTTACGGCTTTTTATTGAAAAAGGCCAGGTACGTACATTTGAATACAAATATTTAAAATGGGAGTATTTATTGATATATTTTAAAAAAGAAAGTTGTTTTCCATTTCTATGCATTTCTAAAATATTTTATACGTCTTCTGTAATGAAAAAGTGAAAAATGAAAAGTGAATTAAACTAAAAATAGAGCAGGGTACCTGCGATACTAAAAAAAGCTGTACAATTAATCGCTATCGGAATATACATACGATGTTCCAATATACGTTTGAATAATACCAAAGCTTCCTTTTGTGAAATTGAAATTTCCTAGGTACATAAATGGTATTCCGTATATTCAAAAAACGTGCATCGGAATAAAAACGCTCGAACTCAATTTGTTTAGAATATTTTCACGTTGAACATTGACTATATTCGAACATTTTTTCGTTTTGAGTACAGCAAGAATGTTTTGTTTTTGGTAAATATTCCACGAGTAAAATAGGTTCTTGTTTTAAATAAGACTCGTAGCGAAATATGAATTCATACAATTCGGAATAAAAAGTTAAGCTTTTAATACTGATTATTTAAAATTTGTTATAAACTTTGGAAGCTTTATTCTGGTAATGCTTATTACCGAATATTAAATACTTTTATAGTTGTGAAATTGATGTAATAATTTACTGGATCAATAATGCTGGCCATGGCCAACGACAAATTTCTATGAGATTTTCAAAACATACTATATACATTGTTCAAATCTGTACAATTATACGCTTAGATGTCTCTACTATTTAAATTTTATTAAAAGCATTGTTGAAATTCTACTTCACTAATCATAAAGTGTAAGTATCGCTGACAAGTCATTGAATTCTTCAGCAAACATGATCGTCAGCTAACCTCAGAGTAAACTATTTGCCAAACTAACCAACGCACTCCTACGAAATTTCCAAACGAATCTCAAACTAATAGCAGCTGCTATCTCGCATCCAAATACTACTTTCTCGTCTCTCCCCCACCCATCTTACCCTTCTAATAGCAGGATATCCTCTCTCGCTCTCTTTCTCTCTCTTTCTGTCTCTCTCTTCGTCCAGCTGATAGGAGGCCGCTTGACAAATGCGAATCCTGCCTCCCCCACGGTAATTAACGATCAGGAAGCGAAGCTCGGGTCAGATTATGCGGGAGAGAGAGAGAGAGAGAGAGAGAGAGAGAGGAAGCGGGAGCTCAGAGTCGCGTGCAGAGCTTTACGATCTCGCGCCGGCTGACCGAGCACCGACTCGATCTACTTGCCAACAGAGCTCGTCCGATTGTTATACCCTGAGCCAATGGCGTAGACCGAATCTCTCCGAGGCTTCTTTTCCGTGGGAGCACTCGAGCGCAATCTTGATGACGGCATTGCGACGGATTTCTTTTTTTTTTCTCGCCGTTTCAGCCTTCGATTTATGGGCTTCGACTTGGATTTTGAATACTATACTATATACGTGGGACTAGGCGAGAGGCAAATGTCGTCGTCAATGGATGGTTTTCTCGAGTTTCCCGATGGCTGTTAAATTAGAGTGAAATGGGCCGAGTTTCATTTCACTAGTGGATTCGAGGAGAATTTGTGCACGGCTTCTTGTTCGATGTGATATTTTTTTTTCATATTCTGCGTACGAGAAGAATGACGGACACTGGAAGCAACACACTGCTAGTTCGATCGCCCTTTGTTGTCGCTTAGTTCCCTATATGATTGAGTGGAGTGCAGCGATGCGATGTTCTGTTTTTAATATCTTGACATTCGAACAAAATTCAATTGACCATCGTCCGGAACGGTGAATTTGTATCTCTTTGTGGAAAGTTTAAAAGCTGCAACAGTCGTTTTTGTTACTTTTGTACAGTTTTGACATATTCTACTATCCTACTCGATGATATAGATTCAATAGCTATCGCAACTATTCCTTTACGCAAATCTATTTTGACCAAAATTCCATTCTCTATATGTGTGCACTTTCAGCAAATAATTAAGACATAAAGAAAAAGAACGTTCTTTGATCGTCAAAAGGTCCTTCCTGAAAGCGACGCTGAAAAATTCACCTGCCCAAAAGTATCGCTCTAATAATAGATAGACGTATAACGCCAGTCAAAAGAGCTCCGGCAAATCTCGGAACTGCCCCGGAAGAATTCAATTTTCCCCCGTTTTCGCAATATAGCTAGCACTCGACAAAATCCCCATAACAATTTGCATAAACCGCTTCGAAAACCGTACCCCAAGCCACTTCGAGAGAGAAGGAGCAACAAACCTATCGACTAAAGCATCTTCCATCCACAACCGTTTCACCCTCCAAAAACTCCCAACTCCCCCCCCCCCCCCCCAAAGTTTGCGCCGCGCACTCCATAAAAGAAGCCGAACCTTCAAAAAATACACGAAGCAAAGAAAGAGCACAGAAACTCAGATGTGTATACATATATAGGCAGAGATCGCCTATGAAGATTTGGTCACGGCACTTTGTGGCGCGTTCCCTTTTTTTACAGCCGTCATTAGGGCATCCTTAAAAAGCGAGCTCGACGCGCCGTCAGCCGCCGGTATATATTTTGCAGACCGTGACCTTCGATCGGTCTCTCTCTCTCTCTCTCTCTCTCTCTCTTTCTCTCTGTGTCGTTACCCGCCGCTGCCGCCTTTGCAAAATACTATGTAACCTACGGGGTTCGACCCTCTATAATACACGTGTATATACGCTCGAGCACAAGGCTATACGCGCATTTCTTATTCACGAGGCTACCATCCTCCGCTCTTTCTGTTCTATACGCTCTACTCGTTGTTGGATGCACTATGGGTAGTGTGCAAGTGTATACGAGGCTTGTACGAGTGCGCGAGGACGCTGACTCTGGAAATAAGCGGACGCTTTAGTTGCCTGGAGGAGCTTTGCGCTTTCGACGCTAAACTTACTGCTCGCGATAATAGATTGCTTTTTACAGAACGAGCTACGAATGTTGCTTGGCTACGATCGAAGGTTAAATATTCTTTAAATATACCTAGCTCGATTGAAAAAAACTTAGATAGAATTATATATAGTCACTTTAGGTCAATATAAGCAAAACGATTTGTATACTTTTATATGTCTGAACTTTTAAAGTTATTTCGCACACGAAATAATTGATTAATCGAGTATCATTGATTTGACGAATTCCTTCAACGTCGGCCAAAAGCAACTCTCCGAAGATCACCGTAAAAAAAAAAACAAATAACAGCTGGGGGGATAGTCGAGTGTATCACCAGAGAGAATAGCGGCTCTCGCGAGAATTCAGCGGCCGGCTTTTGCTAGCGGACTCTCTCGCGGTCGCTTCCTCGTTCCTGAATACGGGATGGCGTGCACAAACACACACACACACACACACACACACACACACACACGCGCGCGCGCAAGCACGCATACAAATATGCGCGAGAATCCCGGGAGGCGTTTGGTACGCGGTGTGTGGTCTTTCGAACGATGCACACACACACAGAGGCGAGCGTACTCGAGAATTTCGACTGATCGCTCGTTACGTCTGATGCGATTGATTAGCGATTGGCCGCTCGAATGCTATTTCTCGTGTCTCTCGATCTACACGTGCGTGCGCGTGTGTGTAGACGCTGGCTTATATATATATATATATATATATGTGTATATATATATATGCGATCTTTGTGGTATGCGTCTATTTGTACGGCCGTTTGTTTAGCGTTAGCGTGGAGCGAGACGTTGGAAAGTGTTTGTGCACCCGTGGCGCTGCAATTACTCGCGCTGGTTGCTGTGCATTTTTCAGTGCTACGCAACCCACTGGGATGATTTATATTGCTGTGTGGCTATCGTCGAAAAATGATTTAGAATTTGTAGCTTTTTTGCGCTGTTGCGCTGTGCGTTTCGAGAAAGTGGAGAAGAACGTTATTTGCCGCGGGAAAGGTATGTTATTTGAAATTCACACTGTTTTGTTGTAGTGTAGTGTACAAGTTTGTTTGATGAATATTGATGATTTAGTTTTTGTATACGAGGTTCTATTTGGGAGAAATAGATTGCGGGAAATTTGAAGAGGCTTGATAGAGTATAAATGGATGATTGATGCCCTACTCGAGTTTCAAAATATTTTCTTTCGTGTTTGTTTAAGATGCCAGTTGTTCTAAATTTAGTTTGATCCTGGTATGTGTATATGTATTATGCTGCTGAAACAACAAAAAGTTTACTTTCGAAAACTTTAGTTATGATTTAATAATGTCAAAATAATGTGTTTTAGTTTTGCGTATGCTTTTATTAGAAAAATACCACTGATAATTCAGTGATTTTATGTACAAGGAATGTAATTATGATAAAATTAATTTTATGATTAAATTTTGTGTAATATTATTATCATAAATCAAATTTATTACTGTATATTTCAAAAATTCTCATACCTTAATTATTCTTGTGTTGCATAATATATTTAGCAAATAAAAAAAATCATAAAGAATTTTACCAATAAATTTTAATACTTTCTACTTGTTTTACTCGTCCCTTTTAATTTTGAAGACAAAGACTATTAATTAATAGAAAATGTTTCATATTATTTAAAATATATTTAATTTTGTTTCGAGAGAAGTTTATTAATTTAAACAAATCAATATACACGCAAATTACAAATTCGCAATTATTATATATTAATTGATAATATTAAAAAATAAATAATTGATTAGTAAATGATTGAAACACATTTAATTGATTGATGTGAAGCTCCGAATTTCATTTACAAGCTTTTAGTTGTTCACTTCATTCAAAATAAATATAATATTTATTTCCCAAACCGAGATGTACATATATATACAGGCACAGCGATAAAACAAAACAATAGATTGATGGCGCAAAAGACTTGTAATGAGCATTGAATAATCCCAACTAGTACAATTATGAACAAGTACTTATTCCATAACTGTTATTTTAAAGTTTTAATAGCCCAGTGCTACAATGAAGGCAGACCGAAAACATATTTCACTACTACGTCGTCCTGTCTACTTCAATTTTTCATCGCGATCATTTGTAAACTCTAGTTCTCTAATTCCGGCATTTTCTTCCTCGCTAAAATTAAACTTCGAGATCTTTGAGCACTTCTAAGTACTTATATATCTTGAAAAGGAAATTTAATTGCATGGAATTACGAATTCAGTAGTATATTAATGGAATACACTTTTACGCGCATACACGAAGAAAGTAAAGAAATAACGTATTATACAGAAATACATATCGTTATCGTCGATCGAATCGTTCTAAATTGTAGCTTAGAAAGACTACGTTTACATTTGTCAAAATTGTATATCAATACCGGAATGACACACACCAGTCGAAACGACTTACATTCCACTTTATTGCCCGCGGACCCGTTATATTGCCACCTTCACCTACATCAATTTAAGCGTTAATTTCGTTTATTTAACCTAGTATTTCTCGCAAGGTAAAAAGTTGACCTTTCACTTTGTGGGTATCGCGAATAGTTCAATTCGCAAAGCGGAATAGATTATCGATTCGACTAACTTTTCCTGTCGCGCCGCGCGCCTTCCATTAGCATTTCCTCGCAATAAAAATCGCGGCCTCTCGTACCCTCCTCTCTCTCTCTCTCTCTCTCTCTCTCTCTCATTCGGCTCTGAGGCATGAATAAAAAAAATGAATGGATGGAAAAGACGGAAGAAAAAATGTACGCGGTTTTCAATAAACGGTGAAAAATTCAAATAGCATTCTCATTTTTCGTCCCTCCGCGTAAATATTCGAAACACACGTAGTGTACACGCATTCCTCTATTCTCCCGCTGACAAATGACCGAGCGAATATACAAAACAAAAAAGAGAGGGAACCAGGATGTTATGCCAGGGGATACCCCCGCCGTCGGTTCCCGTTTAACGGCATTGTTTTTTTTTTTCGCGTGTACCAGCACCCGCCAAGTGGCCCATAGTCGAAGTCACGTAACGTCTTATGCTCGGCTATTCCCCTTCACTCCTCGTGAACTCCGCAGGCCGTTAAAATCTAAAATTGAAGACGGAAATGTGGAGGACCAGCTTTTGCGCTATATGCGTTGCTTTGGAAGATCCAGAAAACGATGATTTACATTTACGACGAGAAAGAACGTCTAAGCAGACGGGATCCCATCGATTCCTTCTGAATTAATGCCGCTCGTGCGCCCGTATGTATACGCGAATCGATCTTCGTTTATATTGATGAAGGCACGTAGATATTTCTTTCGGTTTGTTTATATTTGTATTTATTGGTTTGCGCGTATAAGCTCGATTCGATTACGATATAATGCCCAGATTATGGCTTCGATTGTTAAAAAAAAAACAGAAAACGATACGCAAAGCATTGGGAAATTAAAAAGCAAAATTGTATGCGCGAAATAAAAACACGATGGCGTTGTTTTTAGTTTTATGTGTATGTATAGAAATACCGGTGTCGCGTATGGCAACGGTAATATGTCGCATTAATCGGATTTATGGATCAACATTTACCCCTACACGCGCGTAACACGGAGAATAAAGTAAATACACAGCGACCGTTATGTTTATTTTATAAAAAAAGAGGTAGAGAAATGTATAAAATATTGTTTGTGTATAATTATTGGTATATACGGGAATGCCATATCCCTATAAAATTCGTGTTATTCTTTCGTTATCGTCGCTGTAACAAAGTATGGACAGTTATAAATCATACGCGCACAGCAGGCCAAGTTGCACGTGCATGTAGATGAGCAAAGTACAGTTTGCGCGGCCAAATTTATAACGAGAGCAAACAATTGCAGTAAATTAAACGGCACACGCGGTTCTGCATCGATGCCATAAATGCGCTCTTCATTTAATTACTGTCGCGCGAATTTCATGCGAAAAATCGCCGCGCCGGTAGTCGGTCACGTTAATTATAAATAACGCAGGGAGAAAAAAAAAGAAGAAACGGCGAAAAAAAAAGGGAAAAACACGAGAGCCGCGCGCGCGGAAACTTTATATCCGTTTTGCGGAAATGGAAGCGGAAAAAATAATTCCGGCTCCGTACGCAGCGGCCATTTACTCCCTTGATTACTTTCTTCTCGTTTGTATATATATTTTTTTTAGCCGCCGCGTTTTGTTTCTCGCACGTACACTGGAGCGTTTCGCATTTTTAACTTTTATTTTCCCGCTCTCACATACACACGCAGACACACGAGAGCTGCTCCCGCATTTTTGTAATCTTCTAATTTTTTTTACGTGCCCGTGAAAAATGAATATACACGCGAGGTATACGCGTGGAGAGAAATGGCGGCGAATTGTGCATTTCGTTTGTGACTCTCCTTTTTCCTTTCTCTCTCTCTCTCTCTCTCTCTCTCTCTCTCTCTCTCTGGTATGCGCTGTAATAAACGCTAGGCCGTCGACTTGGAAACCGGGTCAGTTGTACGTTGAAAAGAGGGAGAAAAGTGACGCGGGGGATGCCTGACCGGACTTCAGCTCATACTACTGTATCCGAATGTAAAATAGAAAATGTATCTTCTTTCGTTTTGTTTCTCAACCGCGTCCTCTATCTTTTTTCTGTCGCTTTCAAAGTGCAAGGTCGTTTTATTCGACACGATACGTGAGTAGAGTTTGTATATTTCTTGTACACCGGTCCGACGCGTAATGTACCGAAAATTAGTCATACCTGCCGCGCATGGAATATACATTCAGAAAACTTTTCTGTGAAGATGAAATTTACGCGCGAACGACTATAGGAATGCTTATATGCTTCCGATACACCGCATTTAATATTTCCGAATTTCTTATAACGGTAATCAAAACAATTAAAAAATTTTTACCATCCGCTTGGCAGAAAATGTTTATCAGAATCACTTTCTTGCTCCCGTCACACATACTTTTCCGTGTCTCTCCCTCTCTCTCTCTCTCGCGCGCTTGCGGCTCAGCGTAAATTCGTAAATCGAAGGCGGAAAAGGTAATTTCGCAAGTTCACCGTGGGGTAATTACCCGCTATATATATATATAAGGCTACAGACGACGACGACAACGAGAAAGACGACGATGCCCTCGAAAATCGCGTTTGCAAGGATACGGGATGCCTCGAGAAAAAGGGGAAAAGAGAGAAGCACACTGAAAGAGGGGAGGGGGGAGGAAATATAGATTGGCCAAAAACCGACGACGGCGGAGGCAACTTTCCTCGCCGCACGCAATCGATCAATCCGCAACTTCGTTCGTATCCTCTATCTCTCTTTCTCACTGTCTCGCACACTACTAGTCTGTTTCACTATCCCCTATTGGCGCTCCGCCGTTTCTCCCCTTCCCCTCCACGCACTACAGTCTTCGAATTTGTTTTGTCTCTGCGGCACCGAGAGAAAGGCAGAGAGAGAGAGAGAGACAGTATTTCGCTTAGAAATGAACGAAAAAAAAAAGAGGCGCGAGAGAAGGAGAAGCAAAGTATAAGAGACAATGGACTGAATGGGATTTTTGTATGAGAATGGAATTCTCCGTGCTTGTTTTCCTTTTTACTCTCGGACGTATATATAACAGGCGCAGGTTTAGCAATAAAATACGGGAATCGAGAGCCATTGTGTGTAGTCATGATTGTATTGTTCCCGGCGTGACGTTCGAAATATCGCCGGGCGAAAAGAAAGTAATCTTCAAATGGAATATTTGCCGGAGGGGAATATGTAGGGGGTTGAGTGACAGCAGCCGATTTCGGATTAGTATATAAGCGAAAAGAAAAATATATATATATATATATATAAATGTATCTGTGTCATAACTGTAAGCGAAAATGCTAATGAAATTGTGTGATTTTTTTTCTGTTTTGGGTAAGCATTGGGTCTGCTCTATCGTGGAATCATATACCGTGAAAAGGAGTAAGTTTATTTCATGCAAATATAACCACGAGATTGCCTCTTATTCCTAGCGGAGCAATTTTAATTACTGTTTTATATCATGCGGTCCATCGCGAATAATCGAATTCCCATCGCGCTCGTAGATAGTTAGAATCGATTCGATTAGAAATCAAGAGATCGTATTTCCAGAAAAACGCGCTGCGGAATTCGGATTAAGCGAGGTAAAAGGGTATAAGGCGAGGTAGAAACAAAAAAAAAAAGAAGAAAGGGTCCAAAAGAATCTCTCAATAAACCGATACAAATTGCATTTATCCTTACTTATTTTCCCGTTTCATTCAGTCGAATCGTGCACTGCCTTTCCCAACTTCAATTCGCCGCGTGCTCCCGATACTTTCCACTCTTTGTCGAACTACTACACACGCGAGGCTTCGCGCACATACGTATACGTATCTATGCGCGCGCACACCTATCTGCGTTCCTTTTAAAATGCAAAACGGCATTTGTCCGATGCACGATCCTCTCTCTCTCTCTCTCTCTCTTTTCGGGCGAAAAGGCGCCTGCGCCAATAACACAGCCGTTGTTTTCCCCCTTTGCCGTGGAAATTTCGTTTACCTCCCGCTTACCTCCGCGTACAGCCTTCGTCGGCCCCTTTAATTTCTTTTCAGACGCTCGCTCACCGAAAAAGACCGAATGGAGGCCGCGCCGCGCGAAAGAGGAATGCCAAATAGGAATGAGAACGATTATATGCATTAAAGTTTGTACGTGTGTGGAAGCGAGGCAGGGATGAATGCGAAAGAGGGGAATGTGTGTCGCGGAGACATTGACGGCAAAGTTTTATTCCCGACGAGATCATTGACGATCGGTGGACGTTATTTGGTTGAGCGTTAAAAAAATCTTCGCGGAGGGTTTATTTTCCGTGAAGAAATTTCACGGATGGAGTGTTTTTTTTTTTTTTTTTTTTTTAGCGAATGCACTACCAGACTTCTCGTTCTCTTTCGGTGCATTTTGTAATTATTGCGAAATACAAAGCGAGAAGCTTTCTTTTTGATGAAAAATGTTTGCTCCAGAAAAATTTGATGGCATAGTCCAAAGGCCGTAATTAAAATAAAGTTTACACTTTTTTATTTAATATATAACATGCTTGAAATTGTATAATTAATTTTTATTGTGCGCCTCTACAATGGAGCAAACTTTTTAATTTAAAAATTAAAATTTTATTTAAATAACGCAATTAACCTCGACAACAATGCTTCAAGGAATATCGATTTTAGCACTGCATTTATAATAATAATTTGGATTGTTTGAATAAACTGCTTTCAATTGGCTTCCGAAGGTCTTGTCTACATTTAAAAAAAGCAGGACAGTTCGATTTGTTTAAAATAAAATTTTACACAAACTTTGCCTCGCGGCACAATTTACGTAGTTTTTATAGGTCAAATCGATACTGACCAACGATAAATATTATTATTATTATAGGGACTATAATTATCGCTGACTTTATCCAATCAGGTCTTAATCTTGTCACCTTATCGATTCTTAATTTTTGTAGGTCAAACGATATTTACTGATGTCGGATAGTTTAAAATCCAAAGTGAAAGCCCTGTACAATCAATTATCAAGGCAGCAACGTTCATCTTCGTCACGGCAAAACATTGCACAACAGTAATTGAAAAATAGTGATATATATCAAAGCAAATACAATAGAGAAAAATATTCCTAGCATAGAACGAAATTAAATGTATTTTTCGCATATAAGTTCTGAACTGCTGTATAAGGCTTTTACTCAGAGCAAACATAATCTCGTATCTATTTACTTCACGGATATTTACACGCGAACTGTAAAAAAACTGTACTTTTATTTATAGCTAATATTCACTCGATCGAAGTGATACCGCCGCTCGCGTTACGAAATTTCTCATATCGACTTTCGTCAGCGAGCGAATCTGTAAAGAACGATGGAAAATAAAGCGTTAACAAAACTTTTTTGTCGCTTGTCGTTCTATTTTATACACCCTTTATACTCTCCGAGACCTTCGCGAAAGTTTACATCTCATTATGAATTCATGCGTCGAACGAGTGTTCATTATGCTACTAGTAGAAATTCCATCGAGTGACAACTATCATTATACCATCTAGAATATAATGAGTGGTATTATATTCAGTTTTTCTGTAACTATTGATCTTTACAGATAAGAGTGCTATAGTATATTACAAAGTATATTGTTAAACGGGTGCGAGTCGCATTATGGATGTAACGTTGTTATTCCAGAGTTTGCCAATTACTCTTTTTTGTCGATGAAAAATTCTAAACTCTCATCTAATTACTTGTAAAAAAGAGGTATATATATGAACGCGTTAACAAAACTAATTTTAAATCCTCTAATGATTTGTCCAAAAGAAAGTTTCTTAATCTCGAAGTAAATAACAAGAGTAAAGCACAAAATAAGACTAGAATTTCGAAAAGCGAGCCGGTAACTCCTTATCCCCAAAGTTTCCACCAGCAGCAGCATTAAAAAAGTTAAAAAGCAAGGAAAAAAACAGGGCGTCCATAGCTGCACCGGGGCGTTAATTCGTTTCTACCGCAAAATCACCTCGGCGAAGCAGGAGGGATAGATAGAGAGAGAGAGAGAGGAGAGAAAGAGAGCGAGAGAGAGAGTGAGAGAGCGAATCGGGGAGTATAGCGTCAGTGGCGCGCAAAACACACTCGTTATCGACCAGATGCGCCGGCTTATCGGCGGAGCTCGTCGTCGTCGGCGGCAGCTCTCCATATCTGTGCTGCAGGTATCCGCGGCGCTCACGAAACGCCACACATATACACACACTGCACCGTCGTCGCATCCTCGTCAAATATCGTGGCGAGTAAAAAATCCAGTGCGCGAGAGCTTTTCGCCCTCTCTTTAATCATCGGCCGGAGATTGGCTACAAATAGTACCTCCTGCGATACAACCCCTATCCTCCTTTCTCGCTGTTGCAATGCAGTCAGTCTTGGCTTCTTGCTTCCTTTTTCTATTTCACACGAGAGGCACGACAGCGTGTAATCCATCACTCTGTAATGATCCACGGTTGTGAATTTATAATTATTTGTCGCCTTCCTGTATCATGGATTTCTGCTGGATTATAGAGATTGAAAATTCAATTAAGTACTTTTCCATGAGTATACGTGGATGCTTTCTTCGCTCTGGATACTGTTTTGTTTATTAGCAGAGTGGAGAGTTGAAAATGTAATTTCGATGGGGGAGGGGGTTTCGATCGGTGCCCGCGATCAAACAGTATTTGATTTCGATATTTTCCCTTTTTTTCTGCGTGATTTAATACGTTTCTTTTTGTTATTTCACTTTTTCGAATTCATGCATCAATGGTCGTTGTCGAATGAATTATATTTCCGCGAGAACAATGGCAACGGAAAACGCTTTAGGTTTTGTACTCTCTTTTTTTTTTTATCGTGGAAAAGTACAAAAATTGAATTTGTTTGCTACGTGCGATTGTGCGACGAATTTACTCGCGCTACGAAATATAAATGACCCCGTACGCGGTGTAATATTTTTCGGATAAAATGCTTTGTATCGAATCCGATTGGATTTTGATATTTTTTTGATGGCGCGTAATGAAAAAAATTTTTTATCGTTATACATGTAATACTGTACAATAAAAAAATTTGGTTTAATGTGCATAAATATTATTATTACTATGGACTATTATATATTTAAACTAAATTAAAAATTATAGGCCATTGTTTGAAATATCAATTTATTTCCATACATTTTAGAAAAAGATAACAATATCACATCTCGTTACGAAATCGTCCGCAAACAATAAAATGACGAAAATATCTTGAGATTTTCAAGAAAAAACACATCTCTCCTCAGAGCATCTCAGCGTTCACGTTTATATTCCATCTATACGATCGAGAACTCGTTCGCTCTCAAGTTTTCCTTTCTTTCCTCCTGAAAAAGAAACGCTCGCGCGCCAAAGAAAGATAGAGAGAGAGAGACGGAGAGAGAGAGAGGGAGAATTAATCAGACCGTACTGATAGCTCCGTAATTAGCTAGCCACAGTCACTCTCTCTTTCTCTTACTCGTGCAGCTGAGCTCGTCGGTCCGCCTCGCGGCATCATTCGTCACTACGAATTGTTCGAGCGGACAAATGAGGTTGGGTTTACGCTACCGCGGTCGGGCGTCGTTCATCAATTGGCGCCACACCACCGCCGCTGCCGCCGCTGTCGACCCGGCTGAATATCAGCGGAAACAGAGAGAGAGAGAGAGAGAGAGAGTCCCGGACAATGCCGTAGTCATCCTCCCTCCGCAACCACTAGACCGGGGCTATACGGAGCGAATCCATGCTTTGCGTGGAAATCGAGGAAAACCGGACGCCGCCACGGCAAGTTGCTGCGTAAGTTCCCCGGGGGAAGATACTCGCTGGGAATTCGCGGCTCGTTCGTTTATTTGCATTCTCTCCCCCACTCTGTTCTATACCTCCATCTGCCTATGTCTGTGTGTGTGTGTGTGTGTGTGTGTGTGTGCATGGTGCGTGCGAACCTTTTTCTTCCTTTGGGATGGGCCGAGCAGGGCGGACTATACGAGCTGGTTGCCGGATAGACATCGCGGTGAGCTTTGTTTGGCTCGGCTATGACCATTGTGCGACGAGAGCTGCCTGCTCGCAACGCATTCTATTCATCGGGATGGAAAAATTTTCCTAGTGGATATGTCGTCGGAGGGATTATTTTCAGTATCCGATAATCGATGCTAAATATTTTTTAATGATATCTGCACACCTTTTAGAACGAGTTAGTAGAATAAGTCGAGTGTGGTAAGACGCGCGCGTGCAATACCCAAGAGAAATAAAAATGTAACAGTGCATCGTTGATTAAAGAATCGCTATCGATTCAAAAAAGTGGCAACTCGCTCAGTCCAATCGTGGAATCAAGCGCCAATCTTAAAAACAATTGAAAACATGATCGCGCGCGGCGTCAAACTCGTCATTTCCCAACCTCATCACGTACCTCCCAACTGAAAGCATTTTCAAATTTCTCGATCTCGGCATCATTTCTACATCCCTGCTTCCTCGCACACACACACATACACACACACACACATTTAGCTTGCACAGCAGTCGTACACACAGTCGATCCCGTTTTTCTTTCCGGCTCGCGTCGCGGCGGTGTGGAAAAACGAAGCAGAGAGAAAAAGAAAAAGAAAAGAGCGAGAGATAGAGAGAGAGAGAATTCCGCGTAAACGTACAATGGCCGCGCAGAGCTCCGTTGTTAGCTCGCTCACTCTCTCTCTCTTTCTCGGGCGAGCACGTAATCGTATAAGGCACTTGGGGGCCTGCACAGTCACATTGTTGGTTTGTTATTGTAGCGGATAATGGAGTCGCTAACCCAAATCTCCCGGCGCCGTGGAAGGTCACGCGACGCTCTCGCAGTTCCTCCTCCACCTACCCCTCGGCCAAATCCGCAGTCCCTCTCCCTCTCTCTCTCTCGCTCCCTCTCCCCAACCCCCCTCCCGCCGCCGAACTTTCCGTCTTTTGCACTCGCAGCTACTTTTCCGTCGCTCTCTATCCTTCGCTTTCCCACCTCCTGTAGCCGCCCTCCATCCACCTCCTCCTCCTCCTCCTTCTCATCCGGCGTACTTTTATCGCTCGATTATTGGGAAATCGAACATGCTGAACCGCGAACGGTGTTGCCACTGCTATAGCCCAAGCGTTTTCTGGGATTTTCAGGGACGAGTAATGGCTCGCGAGCGCGGGTTATGGGGCCTTAAAAAAATTTTTTTACTCCCATCGGGCGCGAGAATGGATTTTACGTTCTTTTTACTTTGAACGAGCGCTTTTACTTAAATAATTGGGTTTAGATTCGACGAAAAGTGTTTGGAGCTCGTTTCGAAAAAGTTAGCCTCCCATAAAAGTATCAACGTACTTGTTAACTAACCGATTTTTAACAAACATATTGTATATATACCTTTAAGTGGGTAGTTTGTTAAGGTTCCGCTAATGGTCATTGCAAAAATTATCGAAAACTTTTGTCGTATAATTTTCTAGATCCGGAGTTTATAGTACTGTACTCGTGCGCTATCAAATTATTATTAAATGAAGTTACTTTGATGAAAATTTAGGCACCATATTAAAGCAATTGTTCTATGACATCATTTTCTGACTTACTATAATCGGAATCTTTACTCAGTTCACGAATAAAAAAGTAATGCAATATGCAGAACGGTATAAAAAAGAAAAACGTGTAAACTTTTCTCTTCAAAATTCCGAGGTAAGCAAGTCGTACAATCACCACTCGGCGAGCATTCATGTATATACGCACACGCGGGGAAGTAAATCTGTCGTGACCTACATTACCGACGAAGGATCTTATACATATACATACACACACACACACACACACACACACACATATATATATATATATATATATATCTTCGGAATCATCGAGGCGACCGAGCAAATCCTATTAGGCGCAAGCGAGCACAGATATAATTCACGCGCCGCGTGAACTGTCTGCTCTAACGGCTCTCTTATATACGAGAGCTTGAAGCATGGCTTGGGTGAGAGAGAGAGAGAGAGAGAGAGAGAGAGAGAGAGAGAGAGAGAGAGAGAGAGAGAGAGAGAGAGAGAGAGAGAGAGACAGAGAAAAGCGAAATTCGTAAGGCTTCCGGGCGATGGGTGAAAAAGAAGAAAAAGAGTCGGCTGGGCTAGAAAAAAGAGATTAGAATTAGAGTTAAAAGGCTTACCTTCAAAACAAGATAAATCCATTCTACATTCTTCATCTTCCTTGCTCTTCCTCTCCAGGTTCCGCTTCCGAACAAGGAACGATTCCTTCTGTTGTAATGGGAGAATCCATTTTCTTTCTGCTTTTCGCGACCGTTCCTGAAAACAAAAACAAAAATGTTGGTTGCATTTTTGGCAGAAACGATGTTACTCTATAGATTTCTATTAGAATAAATATTCTTCATGTTGATTCAGAAGCGACTGTCGTACCTTTACATATTCACTATTATTCAAACGGCTATTGTTTATATTTGACACAATTTAATAAAGTTCAACAATAATAAGAGCATAAAAACGATTAGAAGTGTTCGATAAGATCGCACTCGACGAGCGCCAAAGGGTCAAAATCACTTTTTCCCTCAATTAGAATAAACCGAGCTGAAACTTTTCGCGAAAGTGTGTATACGAACTGCCACGAGAAAAGGGAAGGGGAATCCTTGTAAACGGTATATATATATAGGAGCAGCGACAAGTAGAAGAGAAGGAAAATCGCGCGCCTCTTTTTTTTCTTGCTCCCTCAAACGCTATTTATCGTCCAAAGTCGGCCGAGAGAGAGAGAGAGAGAGAGACAGGCAAAAACTTTTCTCATCACGAAAGGAACGCGCGGGTCCGTCCCGCCGCCGCCGCCACCACGTGCGAGTTCTTTTCCGCTTCTCGCGCTTGTTCCGCGTCCTCCACTTATGGCGCGGTTCGCCTCTTGTATACACCACCACCCCCTCTAACGAATTTATTATGCCAGTGTAGGCGCAGGCAGGCCCGCAGAAGTTTTCCCATTTCTTGGGTTGGCCGCGGTACCGTGGCGATACGCATCCGCAATGTCGACTGTTGACAATTGAGGGAACTCGGAGCTTCTTCTGTCCAATTGATCGATGACGTAGATTTCTGTAGCCGCGGAGTGTTGCGGTTAAATGAATAGATGGGTACTCGATGTGTTTGCTTGCAAGAATTTCATTACCGATATTTGCGAGATGTTTACTTTATCGGGCTGATCTAAAATAAACTAAATGTTTGCGGTGGAACTGATTATTATGATATCAAGTGGATCCAAAGTAGAAAATATAGTTTTATATAATGTCTTGCCACAGTCGACTTGTTCTACTTGATTCGAAGTTCAGAGTTTTATTGAAAACTGGTAGGATATTAAGAGTTCGTTTTATAATCCCCTTTAAGATGATGTTAATCCAAACTGCTCTTCAGAATCATTTTCAAGCTTCTTCAAGCGTGAAAGATTTAATATGATTATATTTGGATTAAATTGCACTTCTCCAGAGTGACTCTATTACTTTTCTGCATCTAAACGTATTTTTAAGCGTTCTATAAAAATTTTGTAAATAAAATATTTTGAAAAATAATTTAATTAAAAGTTTGATTAAAGGTTGATGTGTAGATTGTAACAAGAATAAGAAAAAAGTTTTATTTATTAAATTTACGAATTTCACCTTGAATAAATACAATTATTTATATAACGGCAGACAACAGAACAAATCAAAATTCTCGTTTTTGTAAAGTTCCCGTGGTTGAGCATATTTCTGTTCCTAGCCAAAAATAACATACTATTTGCGTACACGTTCACATGCACTGAAATATAATGGCAGCATGTTGGTTTAACTAGGTTTTTAATTAGCTCGTATGTCGTGTTTTTATTTCAAAAATAAAATGTTCGTCGTTGGTTACAGAACTACGCGAAATTTCAACTGTGCAATTATACGTTTGAAATTCTGGCCAAAATATATTCCGAAAATTATTTGCCTGGTCATTCTATATATATATATATA
>UELV01180946.1:0-55594 GCA_900490015.1 Megastigmus stigmatizans
AACGTGATGATCTTGTTCGAAGTGAATCTATAAAGAAAAACAAAACAGAAAGATTATTAAATTCTAAGAATGAGAAAATCAAGACTGAAAAATCATCAGGTTTAAAAAGATTAAGTGAAAAACAGGAAGATGATTCAGTTTTAGAATTTAATGCAGGAGGAATAGTAGTTCAAAAATTATCAAGAGCACAGTCATTGGAAAAGGTAGATGATAATATGACAAATTCTGGACAGGAAACTGCTATTGACCAAATTAATGTAAAACATTCTAAGTTTGAAACGAAACTTAAAACTGTAAAAAAGAAAAGTGATAGTTCTTTAGTTTCTGAGTCTGAAAATGAAGTTATAAAATCGTCACAATTTAACAGCACCATAGATAGTACCCTTAATTCTAATACTGTAAGGAAGGTCAATGATGGTATCTCAGATTCTGAACTTAATAATGAAAATGTAAAATTGACACCTTTTAAAAGAAAAAATGACTATGATATAGTTTCAAGAAAATCTGAAATGGAAAATAAAACTGAAACATCATTACATTTAAAAAGAGAAAAAATAAGACAGGATAACAACAGTTCTTTCAATATCAAGCATAATACTGAAGTGGTAATCTTATCTAAATCGAAAAAAACAAATCAAATACAGGAAAGTAATACTAAAAATGAAAACTTACCAAATTTTAAAAAAAGAAATAAAATACAGGTAGATGATAATGAATCCAAAAAAGTATTAAATGTTAAAAAATTATCAGCTTCTGAATCTGAGAAAAATGCAGGTGGCTCAGATTCTGAATCAGAAAAAGAAGGTGAAAAAATAGCACATGTTATGTTTGTTGATGTTTTAAAAGAGGGTAAAAAGGAAATGAATACCGAAGGTTTATTGCCTTTTAAAAAAAATAAAGTACACCAGAATGAAGATAATGACTCTCCAGAAATCACGTTTAGTGAAAAATCTCTAGATTTAAAAGAAATGAGTCAAACACAGGATGATGTTGATGATTCAGATTTTGTTTTTAAAACTGATAAATCATCAGTTGATATACCATCGATTTCTAAATCAGGGAAAAGGACAAATACCAATACCTCAGAATCAGAGTTAGAACTTACGCTTGAAGTACCTGGTAAAAGAAAAAGAGAAAAATGTTCTGACATTGAGTCAGTAAATTCTGTAAATACTGAAAATTTATCGCATTTTAAAAGAAGAAGATTAGAGGAGAATAAAAATAGTGACACTTCAGATAGTGAATCAGAGCTCGACCTTAAGGCAGCAAAAGTGCTACCTGTTCAAAGAACAAAAGAAGACTGTGATGACATTGATTCAGGAAATTCGGAATATGATAGCGATTCTGGAAAGGACTATGATTCGGATGAGGATACAAGTTTACTCATAAATTGCTCACCAAGAACACTGTATCAACCAACCCCTGAAGAGAGACAGGTAACATACAAATTTATTCAAACCATAATAATTATTGAATTATCAAAGTCTATCGATTTTTATATATATATATATATTATTTAACGTCACTCTATTTATACTCCCACTCGGTGCTGTGTTACAACTACAGCGTGTTTGTAAAGAAAGCACATGCAATATTTTACAGAGGTGTTTGTGTCAATCGGCGGCCGAGATTTGGGCTCGAACACGGGGATCTCCGGACTACGAGCCCATCGCTCTAGGCCGACTGAGCCACCACAGACCAGCTCGTTTATCTATGCTATATTTCATTTTTAGAAACTGATGAACATGATCATAGAATTGCCATATACCGTACTACCTCAACATGCAGTAGAGAGAACAGCGGGCACTCGTACTTTAAAACAATACGAAAGAGATGAGTTCCAACAATTTGCTTATATACAAACTGGTAAATTTACAAAATTAGAGGATAGAATTATTAGGAGAAACTGGAGAAGCTTTTGTGAGGTACCCTTAAGTTATATAGTTTTCGGTATAGTTTAAAAGAATCTAATTATTAACATTAAATTCCTCGTTTGTAAGAAGATCCTTACGTTTTTCTTTTCAATATAATTTTAAAAGTACATTAGATCACTTTAGAAAAGCAGTATTATTAAAATATAATGTTACATTTATTACAATTAATCATAAAAATTTGCCTTGAAATTGGTTGTTAGAGACTTGATTTAATAATAAACATGTTTATTTAAAAATAATTTAATAAATATTTATTTCTGTATTTCTAGATGCATAATTGGGATAAGAAAAATGCAAAACCATTTTTACAAATGCGGTATAGAAATAAAGTAGTTTATATGAATTTAAGAAATAGGAAAAGATTTGTACAATTTATGGCTAAAGGTCTTGCTAACAGAACTTTGTACAGTGTTTTTCAAAGATTCAAAGTATTATTTGATCCACATAAGAAGTTGAGGTAACACATCTGCAGATTTATATAAAATTAAATATTCAATTGCTCGTATGATTTAAATATTAAATATACGCTTTTTTAGATACGATGAACAAGAAGATCAGATAATTTTAGATTATATAAGAAAGTATAAAGTAGATATGAAAGATCGAAAATTTGCAGATTTAGCAATAATATTAAAAAGAACTAGAGCTTCCGTGTGGCGTCGATATCGCCTTCTAAAAAAAAAACATGATTTACCAAATACTTCTACTGACATAACTTAATTTGTTAAAAAAATAAATTCTGTATTATTTATTACCTTACTATGTACAGTTATTTCTGTTATAAGATTCAATTGCTAAAATTGTATTAAAAACTTGTATATATGTATTTATGCGTATGCGTATCTCGTACTTTCACCATTCAAAAATTCACCTATTTTTTAGAAGATTGATTCTTTAAGGAGAGCATGTACTTATTCCTATATTTCTCTATCAAAATTACAACATTCAAAATGGTGAATTCAAAATGATTAATAATTTTGATTGATTCTTAATTTTGTAAAAACTGTACATGGATTTTAAAAACTGCTAGTAGGGACTTTTAAACTCATTGAAAATACCGGAAACCCTAAAAAAAAAGTTTTTTGAACCGGTTTGAGCATTTTTTTTTTTGTAAAATCAAGAGTACACGGTCACTGTTATGAATTTTCCATTTTGAATTTTGAAATTCTGATATCGGATTTGATTCGTACGACCCCGAAAACCACCCAAGGAAAATTTTTCGAACTGATTTGAGCATTTTTTGTAAAATCAAGAGTACATAGAAGTCATTTTCAGTTCACCATTTTGAATTTTGGAATTCTAATAGCGGATTCGTTCTTAGTGAACCCAAAGACTCCCGAGTATGGATTTTCAAGTTAACTTGAGCCATTTCTGAACATTTATTTTAAAGTTTATAAATTTCAATAATGCTATCAAATTTTCATGAATTTTCATCATTTTCCAACTGAATATTGAGAAGGAAATTATAAGAACATTTTATCACCCAACCTGAATTTTCAGCGTTTAGGATGCCATAAAAGTCAATACAACAAAAGATATTAAAAAAAATCATGACGAGATATCTCGTCATGGTACATACGGAAACAACTCTGTTATAACGAGATATCTCGTCATAGTGTACAGGGGGTTTAAAAATGAGAATAAAACAAACTACTTATATTTTTAAAATGATAAATTTATGACATAAGGCACATAATTTTTTGATTACCTTAAAGTTTCATATAAACAGAATGGCATTCTAGGAATATTATCTATTACATACAATTATAGTTGATTCTGATAGAAATCAAGAGTTTTTTAACATTAGATAAGATACTTGGATTTTTTTTAAATTTGTTAATATATATACATATCAGTTATAGCAAGTAAAAAATTTTTCGAAGACGTCATACTTAGACCATATAACTTCAAAGAATGCTGTGAACGCACAGAAACTTTTAAGGCGCTATATACCTTCAGTTTTAAAGATATCGCAAATTTTTAGAATAATCGCTGAGGAAGTATACCATGATCTTTTACAACATATTATTAATTAAATATTAGTAATGTTTCCTGTTATACTTAATAGACAAAAGAATTATTAATCATTTTTTTTATTCGTTTTTAACGAAATAAAGAAGTAATAAGTAGTTACATTTACAAAAATGACAAGTGAAAAATAAATCGAACCATTTCAATTATTTGTTCTTAACACAACATATTCTCATTAATTATCATCTGAAATTTAATTTATAAAATAATTCGGTACGAAAATTTTGGTCAATAACATGAAAAATGAAATTGATATTTTATGTTATCAAATATTTATTTCATTATTGTACAATAAGAATCATTATTAAATCGCCTACTAAAATGTAAAAAAGCTGCTTAACATCTCATAATAAAAAGTATAATAATAATGTATTTGATAATAAAAATAAAGAGTAGCATAAGTTTATAAAAACGAAAAAAAAAAAAATGCGTATAATAATAATGGCTTTCGTATCAAAGTTTCAGTCGTAAAGATGCACATACTTAATCAATAATAAAAACGCGGAAGTGTGTACAAATGTGTTTCTCAAAAAACTAGAAAAAGAATCGATGACTGAGATTCAATACATCTGACCTATCACAGCAAGCGACCGCACTGCGGATTGCACATTATTAACATGGATATGATGGGCGACCGAGTGATGATGATCCTCCACGACCATCTCGGTATACTGTACTCTGCATCGCTTCTGATGAGCAAATAGGCTACCACTGTGACTGTAAGCTGCTCCACAAGTCTTGCAGATATAGGGCTTCTCGCCGGAATGCGTGTAAGTGTGCTCTTTCAATGTACTGAGCCGTTTGAAGGCTTTTCCACACGTTTTGCACAGATAATTGGCTTCGCCCGTATGTCGCGTTAAATGCCTACGGAAAGCGGAACTGACCGCAAAGGCCGCGCTGCACACGTGACAGACGAAGGGCTTATCGCCGGTGTGGATGCGAATGTGATTCGCAAGGCTCGTCGTCGTGGTAAAACCGCTATTGCAGGTCTTGCAGACGTGGGGTTTGACACCTGTATGGGTTCGCATGTGGTACGTGAGCGACGAGTTGCTCGGATAGACTTTGCTGCAGATGTGGCAGAGATATTCTCGAGGTACCTTCTCCTTCGGCTTGTTGTGAGTCTTTTGATGGAGAGTGAGCCGAGCACGACTGGCGCACACCTTTTTACAGATCTCGCAAACGGCAGGTTCAGGCTTGGGTTTGTGCATGGCGACGTGCCTTCGCAAGCCCTTCTTCGTCGCCATCACTTTATCGCAGTGCTGACACTTGTATTCCCCTTTGGATTCGTCGTCGCTTTCATCCTTCTTCGAGTTGTCGTTTTCTGCTATACTAGTATTCGTTGTGTGTGGGAATGGATCGTCGTCCGAGTCGTACAGTTTGTTGTCGTCGGCTAGATTGTCGAGTAACCCATGTCCGTGTCGCTCAGCGTGTTTCTTTAAAGTGTCAGGTCGGAAGAACCACTTTTTACAAACGGTACAGGAATATTTTCTTTCTCCGTGGATGAGAGCGTGGCGCTTCAAGTTTTTTAACGTAGAACAATATTGTCCACATTCCTCGCATTTGAAGATCTCCGGTGCGTTCTCGAATCCGTCGGGTTCGTTGCCGTTCCCGCTGTCGTCTTCCGAATCGTCCTCAGTTTTGGAATTCTTCTTTGCATTCAGGATTTCCTTTTGATCGTTGGAATTGATTTGCTTGCTGTTGTTGACGTTATCCGTGTGGGATTTTAAGTGTTTAGCGAGACTTTGAGACTTGGAGAAACTAGCATGGCACAATCGGCAAGCGTGAGGCTTTGTTATGTGAATGAGTTTGTGCTTTTCTAAATTTTCCTGCTTACAAAACATTTTCGAACATACTTCACATTTATGTTTTTTTTCGTGTACTAATTGATGCTTCTTTAAACCTTTCTGAGTACTGTAAGACTTGGAACAATGTTCGCATTTAAATTTCACCTCTTCTGGATTTGGTTGACTTTCAGCTTCAAAATAATCGTTATCCATTTCTTCACTTTCAAAAGTGTTATTCTCCAACGTTTCTACTTTTTCATCCGAAGTTTCCTTTTGTAAACAATTATTCTCTTCATTAATTTCCTGTTTAGTTATGTAAGTAAAATAATTAACGTCATTTTTCACAACATTTTCTCCAGAACTCATTTCTGCCTCTATAGTACAAACGTCATCAATTAAATTTGAAGAAACTGGAATTAATTCCTGTGTACATGCTACTGACTGGGTATCACAAGGCACAACTTCAGAAGTTTTAATATCTTTAGGCTGCTCAAAAGCAAGATGACAGTTAAAAAGTTTATCTTGATCTGATATGTTGACATCAACTGTAGGCATAGTTGATTCAATTGTTGTAACAACTGAATTGGCCTGTGCTTCTGGATTGTACTCTTCATTTGATATTGTACTACGATATTGTTGATTATTCATCACTTCTGTTTTTACAAAATAATTATTTTGTAATTCTTCTGCAGTTTTTGATAAAAGGGCCTGTGTTTGTAAATCAGTCTGTGTACCGGAATCCTAAAACCATTATTAATTGTTTTAATTAACTTGCTTAAAAATACTACAACATTAAGAGCTTGATTAAAATGTAAACATTTTAAAGAATTAGTTGCTAAATGTAATTCTTAATTTGGCCATTTATAATAATATAAAGAATATAACAATCTATCTAAAGAATGAAAATAATCATAAATAAGGTCTGTTATATAATTGAAAAATTAAATTAAATTAAATTAAATTAAGGTATAGGGTAACAAATGAAATCTTACATCACCAATTTTTTGAGCTTTAAAATTTTAGATCCTATAGTTAAAATACTGATTTTTGAAGTAATGCACATACAAAATAAATTCATTAACAACAAACAAGACGTAATTGAACTAAACAAAGTATATATTCAATTTTTAGCATATGTTAAAGGAATAACTCATCTTTCTGTTTATGTACATAACTTACCATAGCATTATATTTAGCAGGCTTATTATAATAAAGCCGTAATCGAGCATCCGAGTGTTGGCATAATTGTCTGAATTCGTGTGCAACACTGGCCTTATATATACAGACATCGCAGATCAGAGTAGGCAGCCCATCCTGCTCATGGCATTCAACAGCTCCACAGATTTGAATTTTCTGTGGCAAATCAGTAAGATTGCCTACATCTTGCTCATTGCAAAAAATAGGCGATAAGTTTGCATTCTCTTGCAAACAAATGCGACAAACTCTATCCATGTTCATCGGCATGACGAAATAGGTATTATTTATTGCCATCGTTGCTGGCTTTTTTTATAGGAACTATGATCTGAAAAAAATCATAAATAAGGTCTGTTATATAATTGAAAAATTAAATTAAATTAAATTAAATTAAGGTATAGGGTAACAAATGAAATCTTACATCACCAATTTTTTGAGCTTTAAAATTTTAGATCCTATAGTTAAAATACTGATTTTTGAAGTAATGCACATACAAAATAAATTCATTAACAACAAACAAGACGTAATTGAACTAAACAAAGTATATATTCAATTTTTAGCATATGTTAAAGGAATAACTCATCTTTCTGTTTATGTACATAACTTACCATAGCATTATATTTAGCAGGCTTATTATAATAAAGCCGTAATCGAGCATCCGAGTGTTGGCATAATTGTCTGAATTCGTGTGCAACACTGGCCTTATATATACAGACATCGCAGATCAGAGTAGGCAGCCCATCCTGCTCATGGCATTCAACAGCTCCACAGATTTGAATTTTCTGTGGCAAATCAGTAAGATTGCCTACATCTTGCTCATTGCAAAAAATAGGCGATAAGTTTGCATTCTCTTGCAAACAAATGCGACAAACTCTATCCATGTTCATCGGCATGACGAAATAGGTATTATTTATTGCCATCGTTGCTGGCTTTTTTTATAGGAACTATGATCTGAAAAAAATCATAAATAAGGTCTGTTATATAATTGAAAAATTAAATTAAATTAAATTAAATTAAGGTATAGGGTAACAAATGAAATCTTACATCACCAATTTTTTGAGCTTTAAAATTTTAGATCCTATAGTTAAAATACTGATTTTTGAAGTAATGCACATACAAAATAAATTCATTAACAACAAACAAGACGTAATTGAACTAAACAAAGTATATATTCAATTTTTAGCATATGTTAAAGGAATAACTCATCTTTCTGTTTATGTACATAACTTACCATAGCATTATATTTAGCAGGCTTATTATAATAAAGCCGTAATCGAGCATCCGAGTGTTGGCATAATTGTCTGAATTCGTGTGCAACACTGGCCTTATATATACAGACATCGCAGATCAGAGTAGGCAGCCCATCCTGCTCATGGCATTCAACAGCTCCACAGATTTGAATTTTCTGTGGCAAATCAGTAAGATTGCCTACATCTTGCTCATTGCAAAAAATAGGCGATAAGTTTGCATTCTCTTGCAAACAAATGCGACAAACTCTATCCATGTTCATCGGCATGACGAAATAGGTATTATTTATTGCCATCGTTGCTGGCTTTTTTTATAGGAACTATGATCTGAAAAAAATCATAAATAAGGTCTGTTATATAATTGAAAAATATATTTTAATTGCTATACATATAGAATTCATTTTCTTTAGTTAATTACTTATTAATGCTCACAAAACATGAAAAAATTACATAACTAAAAAATTGTTCACCGTTAAAATATTGACCATAAAATTAAATTTAATTGTATTTTTAAAAAATTTTATTTTATTTCATATAGTGAAGAAAACTTTTTCAAATTTCTACTTTTAAATCAAGGCGCGCCACAGGCAAGTATGTGGCTCGCGGCGGCATCGACTACTGTAGTATAATATACACGTCAAAATTGGGGTCTTCTAACCTAATGATTATACACTTAAATTAATTTTTAAATTTTAACTTCCATTGGAAAAGTTATTAAAAAATAATTTTAAACAATAGTATATCTTTTTTAACTTTAAACCTTTTTCAAATTTGTAAAGAACATCAGTTTAAAATGGTAATAAATCATTGTACAATAAAGCGCAGACACATGTTGCATACATTTATCTAGCGTATACTATCTCAATACTATCAAATGACAATGTACGACTATGTTTGTACGGTCGTATCTATAATCGACTCAACAATAGAAAAAAAAACTAGAATGCATGAGAGATTTACTTCTATAGTCTAGGAAGCGAGGCGCCGCTCGGCGACTATAATCCTACAACTTCATCGACATAAAGCTCTTCCTCGACTTTTTGAAAATCTCCATCGGATCGTCGCAGAGTTGATCATATCCTCCAGAGCTGTGTTGTGTATATATATCGTGTGTACAAAAACGGGCGGTTCTCAACTCAGCACTCGGAAAAGCTGATGCGCCGTGTTATTCACTTTCCCAGCAGTAACTGCACACATCGACGTCGCCGAGGAAGTTGAGAGCAGCAGCAGCAGCAGCCGCGGCGAGGCGCGCGGAGAGACAAATTCTTGACTATATATGCTCGACCTTATAGCCTTTCTTCCACCCGTGCGGCACTGCACGCGCAACAGCAGAGAGGAAGCAAATGTCGAGACAAGGAGGAGCCGCGTGGGATCGCAAAGGAATATAACCCGCGGAGGAAGGCCAGCCCTTGTTATAACGTCCACGAGACTCCACGACGAAGTCACATTCTATATGCACTGTCTCCTGGGCTGCTGCTGCTACGCTGCCTCTCTCTGCGTGCACACCACCGACGAGACCGAGCCGCAGGTGCTTCTCGTTTGCCTTCTTCGATCTTTCCTTCTCTCTCTCTCTCTCTCTCTGTCTCCTCTCTCCCCTTTGTTCAATGGCTTCTTCGGGCCGAGTCCGACGACGACCATCGCATATGCATACACTTGAGAACCGCGGTGTGTACATATGCTGATGCATGTGGCTCCGCGCGTTGAGAACTCACAGATAAAACGAGCTGCCCGTGTTTTTTAACTTTGAAATTCGCCCAAAAATCGTCTGCTAGCCGACACTTTTTTTCTGCGAATATTTCACGCGTATAACGCGCCGCCAGTCCGACACTCACGCTGAGTTGAAAGCATTGGCTGAGGCGAACTACATTCGCAGCTGTTTCTTTTTCGAATTGTGATTGTTGCCAAGTGTTTTTGTAAGACTTCGACGGTTTGTTGTTTGTTTATCTTATATAGTGTTTGTGAACGACTGTTCGATAGGCTTTTGTTTTTCTAACTCCGAGTGATACTTATTTGACTTAACCTATATACATTGATAGTGCTATATAGCAGTTGCGAATTTCTGAAAACGTGTGCACAAATTTATAATGCTCGATTGTTTTTTCATCACTTTGCTTAGTTCATTTGATTTTGTTTGATAATTGTTCTTGTATAAATTAAATTTAATAAGCTATATGCTTGTTAATTTGAAATTATTTGAAGTTAGTTTGGACGTTTGATACACGTTTTAATATACTTACGTACTCATTGTGATTAAGTAAAAGTATTAGGGCTTTTTGATTTAATCATAATTTTGTATGATTACAGAAGTTTTTATTCGTCTAGAGATGACTGGCTTGGAGCAATGTCAATTTTATGTGGAGCGAAAAAAGCGGCACTGTCGTATGTCAGTAAAAAAAGGCAAAAGATTCTGTGGTGAACATCAATTCATTAGTGGTGAATTGAAAAAAGTTATTGATGAGAGGATAACCTGTCCACTCGATCCTACACAGTGAGTACATTTTTTGAAAAAATTAACTCTTTAAGTGCAAATATGATTCATTTGTCTTCTATAAATATTGAAATACCTATAAGTTGAAAGAAAATAAATTTTTCATTCAATTAAGAATGTTTACACTTTGAGGGTTAAGCCTTTTAGTTATAAGCTGGTATCATAAACAGCTAGAACCTTATAAAATTTCTAGATTATTTCCAGTACTTGTTTTAAATCCAAATTATCCAAACACTTAAAAGTTTGCAATGCTAAGATTAAAGAAGATATGCAACCACCATATGTTGTTAAAGGGATTAACTTGGGAGATCCTACAACATGCCTTAATGATGTACCACTGTCAAATATTGATCAAAGTGTAGTTGATGTAGTTCTTGATAAGATTAAAAAATCTTATGGTAAGAAAAAGATAATTAAATAGATGAAAAATATATGTATATATTTTAAAACATATGTTTAAAAATTTTATTTTACTCAGATAAATTACCAGAGATACATGAAGAAGTATTGAAACATGAAGTACTAGAGAATGAATTAAGTAATCCAATAAATGGAACTGAAGCCAAAAAGCATTTATTACAAACGGCATCTTTACTAGGGCACTTAACACATGCTGACCTCGTTCATGAAAATACATGTTTTATTGAATTTGGAGCAGGTCGAGGTAAAATCCTCTTACTTATTCCAATTGGACATTTTTGAACATTATTCAATTGAAAATTTTAAACTATATATTACATATATTATATTATTACACTGTCATAGGTAAATTAACATACTGGTTAGGTCAAGCAATAAAAAAGCAAGCCAATTGTTCAATTTTGTTAGTTGACCGTTCCAGTCATAGGCATAAAAGAGATAATAAATTAAAAACTGAAGAAAATGATATTGAAGTAATACGAGTTCGAGCAGACATTGCTGATTTGAAATTAAAAGATGTCCCAGAAGTTAATAAAATGAAGTGTAGAGTTGCAATAGCTAAGCATATATGTGGTGCTGCTACCGGTAAATTAAAGTTTGAATTTTTAATATTATTTAGAAAAGTATTGTTATTTTTTAATTTATTTATTATATTCCAGACTTAACTTTGCGTTGTATGACAAATTCAATTGAAAACAATCAAGATCTAAAAATAGGAATAGTAATAGCATTTTGTTGTCACCATCGTTGTGAATACTCTCACTATGTTGGGCACAAATATCTTGAGGATGAAGGTTTTGATAAGGACGAATTTCCGATTCTTTGTAAAATTGCTAGCTGGGCTACATGCGGTATTAAGGAGAAAGACAATACTGAAGATAGGCAGCGTGAAGGTATAGGGCGAAAAGTAAAAACCTTATTAAATTGGGGCAGATTGGAATATTTAAAAGCCTTTGGATTCAATTGTCGATTAGTGCATTATACAGCTACAGACATAACTTTAGAAAACATGTGCATTGTGGCTACACTGACGAAAAAAAATTGAAATGATAAAGATTGACTAAAAGGAATTCTATATGGAAATAGTAATATTCATAACTAAATAACTGCAATTCAGTATTTAATTTTTACATTTATCATTTAATAGTATCAAACTTTTAAAGCTTGACAAAAATGTTCTATTTTATATATACAAATACATTTCTATATTTTAATTTTGATGCATTTAATACTTGTTAAGAAAATGTTTGATATCACTGTAATATTAAATTTATATATTTTTTTATTAAAAAACGTTTAATGTGTAAGTTAGGCCACATTGTACATGATTCTACAGTTTTATCCAAGAAAGAATTGATATAAAATTACAAATATAAAGTTTGTATGAAAGAAATAAAAATATTGATTAAATCAGTATCAAAATCTGGACTAAAACTTATCTGTTCATGGAAAAATCATCTGACCTTACTCTTCATTCACCGTACAAGTGAGCCTTCTCGCTTTTTTATGGTCTATGCCCTATAGCTAATCCGCTTCCACGATGCATGCGTTCCATCCCCACTACTTGTAAGACGCGGCGGCGCCCCGCCCAATACAAGTTGATTCTTACAACGGGCGTACAAACATTCCGTTCAATAGCTAATTGTTTCTAAGCTTTTGAGGTCGGTGTTGTGTGCACGTATAAAGCGCCTAGGCGCATTGTTTAGCTTTTTCGGCCCTATCCCTCGGTGAAAATTTGCAGAATTGGATGTGAAGTACCTGCGAGTGCACAGATCATTTCGACTTACTTTACGGTAGGTGTATAAAAAAATACTATACAACCTGTACGAGCGAACACGACTCACGCCTCGCTCATACGTTGCATTAGTAACGTACTACTTGGGCTTGGCTCGTAGCTCTTTTCATAAAATTGAATTACCGAAATTAAATAAGCTCATAACACGTATTTTTCTTGTTCTAATTGCGTAATTTATTCTACTTATTTGAAAGGTGAAGGGATTTGTAGACTTTTTCATTATTGCATTTTTTGAATTGTTACTGAAAATTGAAAAGGGTGTGTTTAATTATTTGCTGTGTGCATGACGGTTGGTGACATTTAGGTACATTGGCATTAGCTCGCGGACTTTTTTACATTACGTCTTATGGAGGATGTAGGTATTAAGAAATGAATTTATAAGAAAATTTAAGGTTTTCTTTCCTCTGTTCCTCCACAGCATAAAACTGTACCGTTCTAATATTGATTTGATTAAAAACATAATACTACTACCTAAACTGTTTTAGGATTACTTAAACTGTTTATAATGTACCTTTTTGGGGTTACTCGGTATCACATTCAATATATATAGTAATACATTTACGGTCCGCGAAGTAAGCCTGCAGTTCTCGACCATAAGCGCTATGGTGAACTTTTGTATCCACTCTATCCGTCTGCACACAGCGAATAGTTTTAACATAAAATCTCATTGGTTCATTTGAGAGATTATATAGAAAGTTGTAAATTGTAAATCGAGAGAAAAAATTTTTTATTTCATTTCTTTTTTCAGAAGTAAGAGTTAAATTTATGAAATGTCTATTCTAGACGACCGCGAAGCCTACAAAAATAATCCGTATTTTAATCCAGAGGATCAGATAAAAGGTGACTTCACCCCATTCTACATAGCAATCAGCATCTGCTCTGTTATTGGTGGTTTTCTAATTATCATTAATATTGCATTCTGCTATTGCTCACAGTATCGGACCTATTGGAGGAACAAACACACTGGTAAATATTTTTAATTTAATAATATATAACAATTTTCTGTCAATTAATTTTTATAAAGTTTTTAAATCATTTTTAAAATTGACAACATCCATAATATAACTGCATTCAATGCAAATACTTTATTATATTTCTAGAATGTTATGTTTTAATGAATAGTTCTTAAATAATATTGATAAAACGAGTAATTTATTTAAAAGAAATAACACAAACATCTTCTTACCATAATTTTTTAGGTAATCGTTGGATTCAATCACTTTGGACAGTTACACCACACAATAATCCACCACTGGATTTAAGTGAATTAGAAAACGGTTTAAAGACATATAAATCTGATACACACGAAGTTGTCCAGTACCATTCACAAGAATTAGAACCTACATCCCAGCAACCTCAACAGTACATGGAACTTCAAAAACGAGAAAGTGACATTTAACAATTTTAGTGATCTTTTCAGATAATTGAAAAGCTTACAAAGAGTCTCTCAAGTGATAAATAAAAAAAATCAAAGATGGGTCTGCACATATTCTGGCCAGCCTCCGCTGTTTTGACAATGTTTATAGTTGGGGTCATAATGATCCTACTCAAATATGGGCCACGCATATGTCGTGTCCGGCATGAGCCTTTGCCTACCGAACAAGATTGGGAAGGCAAGGCTTATTCCCGGGAACTGTCGGTCTCAATAGCTTGAATGCAGCTAAAATAGGCAAAGTGCCTTGATATTGCACAAATATGCTTCAAATTTTGCCTTTTTATAAAAAATATTTTAAAGTTTACTGAATCTCAATTTTTTATATTATATGTAATTATTGTACTAGAAAACTTTCCTATTCAGTGTATTAATGATTCCGTCCATGAATAGATTGTAATGCCTAACATAGAAAAGAGTTTCTATTTTGTAATTTTGTAATATTGCACAAAAATGCTTCATATTTTGCCTTTTTTATAAAACTTATTTTAAAGTTTACTGAATCTCAATCTTTTATATTATGTAATTATCGTACTAGAAGACTTTTTATTAATTATTCTGTCCATTAGTGCATTAATGATTCCGTCCATAAATAGATTGTAATGCCTAACATAGAAAAGAGTTTCTATTTTGTATACAAAAGATATAAGACAGAAAATGTATATCCAGTTTATTGTGAACTTCTATAAGAAGTGCGACTACAACTTTTGTAATGAAATCTTGCTTATTTGTACAGATGAAAAATAACTTTTATTTAGAGAAACTGCACCTGATTACTAATGTAAGAGCTTCAGAAGTACAAGCATTTATAACTGCCTGTAATTTTTACTTGTAAAACTTTTAAACATTAATATTAAAAAAAACGGCTACGTGACTGTTTTTTTTTTAAGAATAATAAAAAGATTTTTTGTATAAAAAAATCTTAGTCTTAATAATGTTAAAAATTTTGATACCATACTATTTCTCAAAATTTTCTACGAATTTTTATAATGTTTGCTTCTCCATCACATCTAGCCTATTTGCTAGATAAATTACTTGTATTTCATCTATCGATGTTTACAATAAAGTGAATTTTTATCTTATCTGTACATTTTACTGATTCATAGTCATCTCCATCGTCACAAAATTTAAATTCGGGTATAAATGAAAAAAATGAAAATAAATTTTACATAATTTTAATTTTTATTGACAACATTGGATTTTTCATTACATGTGTAATGGGTTACACTTTCACTTGATAAATACGTAGATATACATAATGCAATAAGTTCATTTAAATTTAAATGAAATAGTAAATGTTACTCGCCACTTTACTCTGCGATACAAAAAAGAAATATCAGAAGTAACATGACTAAAAGTAAAGTAGTATATTACGTATCTAGGGCGTGAAGTAGGTGACTCACGCCCCGAGGGTGAGAACACCCACGGCGTCCTAGGTGCGTAATATATTTTTTAAACTCATGACCACAAAAGTTTATACTCGAGTGTTAGGTAAAAAAAAAGCGATACGGCTTACACCATTAATTAACTAGTTCATACCGGCAAATATAAAATTTAAATACACAATTTAATTTCGTTAGCATCGAACAGTTTATAAAACTTACTTTTTTCACGCGAATCAATAGACTTGGCAGGATGATCATTTATTTATCGTTTTATATACGTTTGATGATTGATATTTTTTCTTCACTTTTTTTTTTTAATTTTCTCCAATGATCAACGTCTACAATACAACAATTTGTGGACACAGATAATACAACAAACGTTGAAACTTTCGCAGAAACAAGCGAAAACGCATAAAAATTTTAACAGTTTTTTTCCCATACGAACCCAATTGTTCAAAAAGAATTTCTTCATAGCACTGTAATTTTTTCCTTTTTTTACGTATATTTTATGCATCGTCGAACAGAGTTTCGACAAGAATCAGTGTCTTTCTTTCTCTCTCTTTCTACTTCTTTATTGTTAAAACTACAGAGTGAATTTCAAAATTAAAATTAACTTTAGTCTTTACAAGTGCTCACAAACAGACTTTAAGAAATAACACGTACTTAAAATACGATTCATGAATGTTCAACTAACTTTTCTCGTTCAACAACTTTTAAACATGTGGCGCAACAAAAAGTAGATACCTATTATCTACTAGAAGAAAATAGGCTTTTCCAAAGACTGAAATCAATTTTACTGATAAAATTCACTTTCTAGTTGAAACATCGTAAGCTATGTTACAATGCGCAGGAAAGAGACATCGAAAATTTCACATTTTTATCGTTTCCATTAAACCTGATCTTTAATTGATTTTTTTTTGTATTGAATTAGTTGGATCGCGTGTGAATTCTACACCGAGAGAAAAACGTTTTAAGCGAGATATTAATTTTTTTTTCGTTTATTTATCTTTTTTACCTTAAAATTGTGCTTTATAATAGTAGACGTCTAAAGATATCGAGTAGGATTGAAGGATTAAAGGGGACGTTGGGTCATTCCATATAGAACATAGGTAAATGCTATATCCTTACGTAGGCTATTCAATAAATCTTTTTTGTTTACTTTTACGCGTTTACTTTGATGATATGGCATGATTTTTTAATTGTCATCTATGCTTAACTTTTTTGATCTACGTGCTAGAAACTGGAGGATAATAAAGTTTTTTTTTTGCACCGACTAACTTCTATTATCATTTTTCCCTTTTAATCTTGTATATTTCTTTGATTCGATGGATTACATAGTTTGCTCTCTCGCTGCTCAATTTGTACGCTCGAAACGAGACATGTAAGAAAATCAAGATAAACATACACGTTTGATTTACTCCCTTTTCTTTTGATCATACACGTTTGATTGATTGTGTGTAAACGATAAAATTGTCGATATCATACATATTCGAAGCTTTACAATTTCGCGTAACAAATCGTATACCATTTTTTTTTTTCATAATCAAGGAATCACTCGGACGTACAAATTAAAATCAGCCGCTAAGCTGTCGCTCATTATATAATTATCACTTCATTCATCTTATTCTTTTTTTCTCTATATTTATGTATATATAACACGTATCCTTCAGTTAATTGAGTTTTACAATATAATCGCGTAAGGAAACTTTGATATATCTATTCTGCGAAGAAGACACATTGAGTTTCTCGTTGAATGATTTACTTTTATTTTTTTTCTTATTTTCATTTACTTCTCCTTTTTGCTTTGATTTTTGTGCTCAACCGGTACGCGACACGAATGCAAAAAAGAAAAAAGTCGATCATGCAGTCTTTTATCTTATATATTTTTTTTCTGCCTTTTTATCTTGGAATAAACGTGAAAACTTTTTTTGCATCGCGTCATGGGCGTTCACCGTTATGTCATTGTTTAATGCGGAATAAAATGTTTTTTTTTTATTTCGAAAAAGTTACTGGTGTGTGTTTATTCTGGTAATTACTCGAGAGGATCGGTATATGTTTTTTTTTCTACTTCATTTAACCTTTATTTCCGTATACGAGTATACGTTTTATAAAGGGAATTTAAACTATTAGAAAGAGACACAAGTGCAGTGCACGATTTCGTAAGTACGCGCTGTGTATGCATATGTACGTGTGTAGGGGGTTTCTTGTATTTTGGTGCAGTGCTGAAAAGAAAAAGTCATAACTTGCGACTCAATTAGTAACATATGTCGGGTTATTTTTGAATCATTGTATTGTTCCTCGGGGAACCAATGCACTGAAAAAAAAAATATCACATGTTCTTCAGGGTATAATAATAGTTTATTTTGATTACAGTTTCAGAACACGCAAGAAATTTTCCGTCAGCGCAAAAATACTTTTCAAACAAAATTCACTTATAAATTATGTTCGTTTATCAAATGTAGACGGAGAATTTTAAATGTTCAAAATGAAATGCTCTTTTGATTTTTGTCGGATAAGCAGTTAATGTGCAGTTAAGACAAATCAAGTATCCCTAAAAAGGTATGTGAGGAAGAAACAAAATCGAAGTCAATGGAGGTGCAGGTAATACAAACATAATATTTTCGCTACACATTTAAGCAGACTCGTTTATATAATACCACGATATTTGCATTGAGATTTGTTACACTCGATCTATATTTAAGAGGGTAAGTCATCTATTTCCTACGAGAAAATACAAAAAATAAAGCTGTCCGATCCGCGATGTCTTTTTTTTATATCATTCAGAGATACGGGCACGGCAGCTTCATATCAAGAAATCTGATGGAAGATACACGATTCGAAAAATCGACAGCGCGGGTGTGTTGACGATTCATGTATATAATACATATATATATATAATATATACCATTGTTTTGTCCCCGTTCTTTTTTTATTGTTTTTTCTTCTTTTTTTTTCTTTATTATAAGTTTATCTTATTCAAAAATCTACATGTACCGATGAGTCTAAAAACCTATGGTCAATTCACCGCGCGCCGCAACTCCATTTATTTACGCCGCCACTCGCGTATATTATTTCTTCGTTTTTTGCTTCCTTATGCCCACTTTGTAAGGTTGTCGACTATTGCGCCTGCGATGATTCATGTATACGTGTGCGTGTATCACCATTCTAGCTTTTCGTCACAAGTGTCTAGTATCTCGTATTTCGGAGAGAGAAAAAAAAGCGCATAGCTCTGCCTCTTCTACCGCATTTATATGTGTGTTTGAGTGTGTGTGTTGTTATTCTATCATCGGCGTGCAGTCGACGTACACTTACGCTAGTCATAAAAGTTATTACAAGGACGAGAAAAACGATTCTTTACTTTTTTTTTTTTTTTTTTTATGTCAACTTCCATTCACCCTTTTCTCTGCTCCCTATTATCCTTTACACCATTTAAAGAGGGATTTACTTATTATCATCCACAGAAAGAAATGCACGATTCGCATTCTTTGACGCGCGCTATGGATTTACACGTTTTATTTATATATATATCTTTCAATTTTGATTCGCCGTTTATTTGGCTCTTCTCTTTTTCTTTTTTTCTTTTTCTTCTTTTGCTTGGCGCCGATTCAATTGCTGTGTTTGTGTATGTGTGTGTGTGTGTGTGTGTGTGTGTGTGTGTGCCATTTTTTTGTTCTTATTCCCTTGTTCGCGACGCTCTTATATGCTTCAGCTTCTTCTTTCTCTTTTCATTTAATCGGTCGTCGTCGTGAAATGCTTCTGCTGTGCGGTTACGGAAGGTTTGTGTGACGTTGACGCCTTTGATTTTCGCCAGGCGTTTAATCGCGATCGGTCTTACTGCTTGCTAGCTTTCTTGCTCGATCGATCTGCAAAAAGAGAAACAGAGCTCGTCAGAATGACAATTTAAAAAGTTTTTCAATTCAAAAGTGCATGAAAAATGGAATAAAAATATCTGTAGTCCACAGGGAATAAAATTTTCTTTTTAAAGTATGAACATTGGATCGTTCGGTTTTTCTTTCATTAATTTGCACTGTCGTAGGGTAAACTAATTGTACAGAGTTTCGGAAAACGTGTAATAGGATTCGCTCACCTTTTGTGGCCTTTTTGGTGTTGGTTTCGGGTTTACACCTCTTCGTGATGCGGCGCGTTTTCTCGCATGTGGAATCGCTGTTCGCCTTCAAGGTGTCCATTCGCGTCATGTTCTGGTTAACGCAACTGCTCCACGATCCCTTCTCGTATCGGCAGGCTAACAAACAGATATTGGAGTTACTATTTTAATCGATTGTGGTGTGATTGGCGTGATTGGCATACGAAATCTTTTTAAAATTTTACATCCTCTTTCACATTCTTCTCACAGTATTCGCTAGTTTTGTTAGTACTAAAAATAGATAGGAAAGGATTGTAAAGTATTTTTTTTTAATCACCTGTGAATTTTGAATTTTTTATTCATGCAAAATGTTTTACGAGGGTGTAGCGTATACTTTGAATTTCAAATGCTGTATATAGCGAAGGCTTTTATCATGTTAATTTGCTTGTTTTCTTTTTTAATATAAAATTGAAAATATGCAAATTTTTTTTCCCCTGCTAGTAAAGAAGCTTTGAAACCGAATTTAATGAAAAAAAAAAAAGATCGCTGACACCGAGCCTACATAGTTGGAGTGATTCACTATCTCATTGGAAAAACTGATTTATCTGCACTCATAAATATCTAAATTATCGCAGTATGTATAAGCGCGGTCATTATTTTCGTATAAACGGTCCTATCATTCACTGTTATTATCTTTGGTTGGGTGTAATATCGATTTGACCAGGCACAAAAGGGACAAATTGAATTCAATTTGTTGCCTGACTTTCGACATGATTGGTCGTTAGTCTCGTACTATTTACATTTATCTCCGTTTTTTTTTGTTTGTTAAACTATATAAAATATTTTCACTTTTTATGTACCCTTATTCCACACTGATCAAAAACAATAGACGTGTTAAAAATCTTTACCAAAGTGAGGTAACTACATGTTTAGCTAGTCGAATTGAATATACATTTAAATTATATCCAATTATTACCATATCATATGCAACAATATCTTATTTGCCTAACAAAGTGAAAGTGCATGTACATTCATAAGACATTCTTAAACATTTACAGTTTACTTTTCTCTCCATAGTCATGCAATTAACCGATGCGTCAACAGCTGTCGTTGATTCACATTCGGTAAGTGGACTACCCATGTAATTAGAAAGACACTATTACAGTTAAATTTCACTCTAAAATTCTTTAAGTTCAAAACTTTTATTATTCTCAACAAAGAAATTTTTCTTTCATTTCATTATACACTTGGATTCACGTGGAAATGTCATTTTTACCAACAAAACGACATGTCTAGCTCTGATAATAACCTTATCCGCATATCCCAAAAATAACACAAGCTCTGCGATTATACAATTCGCGGGGAAAAAAGCAGCACGTGACCACGTAATCATTGTTTCTCTCTATAATCTAAATTACTTATTCTCTAACAAAGCAATATCTATCAGAAACAGTCTCTCACTCACTCCAAAATCACATTCATCAAGAACAAATATATATAAGCGTTATGTAGCAATTAAGCATTAGGATATAAATATTATAATAATGTATGGATTAGTTTGACGTTTACCTTTACCTTTCTTGCACTTCTTCGTAATGGCCTTGGTCTGCTCGCAGGTCTTGTCGCCCTTCTTGAGGGTCAAGGTGCGGGTGCGCATGTTGGTCTTGGGGTCGCACTCAGACCACTGACCCTTGTTGTATCGACAGGTCGGGGAACCGGCGCCACCGCCGGATGCTGCACCGACATCAACAAACCCATATGTATCGCTACAGTCGCTTGACTCGATAACAATTTATACTCTCTCTCTCTCTCTCTCTCTCTCTCTCGCTCTATCGCTCAACAAATATGCTCATATCTTTTCTCTCTCTCACTCTCGAGTTGCAAAAGCTGTTCTTTCGAGTGTATTTTGAGGTCGAAACCGCGTGGCTTTTTTTTATTTATATTCAGCGAGAGGGAAAGGAAGTGATTCTAAATGTGACACGTCCTAAACATATATACGCAAATGATGAGATTTTCATTCTATCAAGAAGTTTTGAGGGTTTTCTCGACGTTTGCGCGAAAATTGGAATAACCGATTCCTTTTCCATTTGCATTGTACATAGAAGTTGCCAAAAATCTTGAAGTACCATTAGATCGATTAAATCACAGATGAATCCGAAAATTCAATCAAAGTATAACGGAAAAGAAACAGTACCAAAGCAGCGCGCAAGATTCTCCCGTATTTTTCAGGCTCACCGTATAAGTGTGTCGCCTATCCGTAATCCCCCCCTGAAAAAGCAAGAAATACATGATCCGCACATCGCGCGCCGAATATTATATTTGCGGCAAAGAGGAACTGCTAGAGTAATCGCGCATCATCTTCCGCTCGTTTTCACCGGTCGCGCGGGAATAATTCATTTGGGAATTAGCTCGAGGCACATCTCTCTCGTGACATACACAATTTATAAACAAGCAGCAGCCGCATATATATATAATACATACCGCGGTCCTTGGTGCCGCGAATCGTCCGCACGAGAATCTCCTTGTCGTCCTCCTCCCACAGATCGCTCTCGGCGCTCGTTACGCTGATTAGCATCGGCAGGGCGACACCCACTATCAGCAAACTCCACCACAGCTTCATCCTGCCTGACTCTATGTCCATGCAACGAGAACAAAAACAAAATACCGTATGAGACGCTTGCGTTGTTACGGTGATATTTTATACATGTATACTCGTTTGAATGTATAATAATATGCCGGGGCGAAGTTTGGAGGCGGTCTAGGTAATTGAATTAGAGTGCAATTGTGCTGGAGTGGACGGAAGGTTTAGGTATCCGCATGGTGTTGTATATAAGGAATGAAAATGGAGCAGAGAGATTATTTTTGAGCTTCGGTTATTTGTGTATATTAGTGGAACGGTAGTAAGGCAATGCACCCAATAGTGGGCCAAACTGAAAATTGGGACCAGTACTGAGACAACAATAAAACACTATTACATATGAATATGAAAAAGAAATCAGTTCACTCGCATTGTTTATACTATTAACTATAGGATTAAGTTGATTTTGTATTAATTTGTGTCTTCAATTTACTAGAATACGAATTAAAAAGTTTACATCCCAGATTACATCCCACTTAAATGCCAATACCCATAGTGGGACACTTTAATTTATATTGTCAAAATTTAGGGTCCAAGCACTGTCCCAGTAATGGTCCCAGTTCAGTATAGGCTGTCCCGGTTCGGTGTCTAGCACAAATTTTTCAAACTTATTTTTTTAATATAAATAAGCGTGAAAAAGAATTTCTTTTTGCATAAATTATTAAAATAAAAATTCACTCGAGAATTTTGACATATTTAGATTTTGTCCCACTAATGGGTACTTTACTTTATAGGGTTTTTTTACTCTGGTGATACGTTCGCTATGTTTGAGCAGGGCTAAACAACAGAGCAAAAATTCTATCTACATTCCCTGATACGAACTGCTACATATCAGGGCATAGTAATGAAATTCGTTGAATAGAGTATAAAGCCACGATAAGCGTCAATCGCTTAATTTTGCTTTGAAGATTATCACTAAACTGTCAATCGATCCCTATATAAATATGCCAAGTATCTGCAATATCATCGTTAGCTTCCAAGCATTGTTCGATAACTATTTAATTAATAAATAATGCTTGTCGATTACATCGTGTTGTATACTATTCGGTAACAAGCCTTTGACAAACATCCCTCACTTATCGATAATATATCATTATAATACTCATATCTCCCAAAAACACTAGCGACGATCTCTTAAAAAATATACAGGAGAAAAATAATTTAAGAATATCGCGAACTCTAGAGACTGCAGAATGTAGCGAGTCGACGGAAATTATTAACCGCATAATACACACATCCGCACGTGCGCCGCGCAGAAAATTGTCATTGTGTTCTTTATGCTCTTTCTCTCTCGGTGGCTTTCACCCTTGCACTCGCTGCTCGCGCGCACACATTGCACGAGATTAGATTGCGCGAAGCTCTTCTCGGCGAACGCGCGCGCGTCTTCTGTAACAAAGCTCATTCTCTCTTTCTCAACGGCGGCTCGAATTCTACGCGTTCCAAGGTTCTTTTTTAACGAATCTCATCATCGAAATTAGTTAAAAATTTCTTTTGTCTTCGACAGTAGCGAAGGTTATAAGGTAAATAATAGTTTGACGGTGGGCAAGATAGAAAGAGAGATGGATCTCTTTGTTGAGAGCGAAAGATTCGAGGCGAGTTTCGGACGGAAAAGAAAAAAAAACGCATAGTATTCGTTATTGATGATGGGATAGAGGCAGACGTAAACAAGGAATGATTCATGATGGCAACGTCGAAAGTAGGTTAGAGCGGAGCTGGAATATATCGAGAATCAACGATTGATGTGTAACGTGAGACACGATGATAACGATGAATATATAATTAGAAAAAATCGTTGAAGATGAGATTTTTTTTTTGTGTGCGCGCGGTGATAGCCAATTCTAAATATACGCAGTATACTTTCAAATGCGGTTAATTATATTTGTTGTGAGTAAAAATTTGTAAACTATCGCGTATCAATTATAGCTGGGAAATGACTTGATCAAAAATTGTCAATGATATTGCTGCTGTAGTGTAGTACTTATACAGCATTGATATTCCATACTGTCTGTTTCATTTCGTACTTTTTTTCGACAATAAACAATAAATCTCGCAGAGTAAAACGCTAAACTACATACCACTCAACAAATATGATTTATTAAAAAAACTCATCACTGATAGTACAAAAGTTTAACTCGATAATCGATACACCATACAATGCATGCATGTAGGTCAGCAAAAAAAAGAAAGAGTTTAGCCATCCCAGTCAAAAATTCGACCTTCGGGTATCCAGTCACACATTCCCACATCATCCGATCAAACGTCGCCGCGAGCAGAAAACTTTTACACACACTGTACACACACACACACACGAAAAGGCCAGTGAACAAACCAATTTTGTCGTCCGACGGTATAGATCAAACAAAAAAAAAACTAGCAAGCTCGCAACTAATCACACGCTTGGACGACGCAACTGTCGGAAGAATCGCTATATGGCAAAGGGTTAAAAGCTCAGTACGTGTATTTTAATTAATATATGTAGGGAAGTGTCTCGCTTTTATCGCGCGTCGCGATCGAATATAGATTTTATGCATTAGGAATCTCGTGAATATCTCGAGACCGCGTTGATGAGCGTCTTTCTCTCTTTTTTTTTCGACTATATGGAAAGAAAATTATAGCGAGCGAATTCTTGCGACGCGATCGATTTTTGCTTTTATTTATGAATCGTCCGCCTCACGCTTCTGTGTGTGCTATGCGGGATGACATTATTTTTTTCTTTTTTAGTACGAGCGAAATTCCGGGTGATTTTAAATGAAGCGTAATTTATGAGCAGAGCGAGTAATATGGTTTTAATTAGAAAATAAATTCGAGCGGACATGGTTTGGACGCGTTAACGTTTAGCAGTGAAAAAATAGGAGGGAAGAATGTTAGACAGATTGCAGTAACTATTATTGGTAATGCTTTTATGTGTAATATCAATTCCATTAGAGTTTAATTATATATTATTTCGTTAATGATAGACAACGAACTGACAATTATGAGTTTTGTCAGTTTTTTGCCAATTATATAGGGATTCCCGAGTCATAAAGAGCGTTTATTAACTGGAAGGAAACGAATTAATGGGCATTTTATTTATTACGTCGAGAGTGTCGAAAGCTCGTAAAAATCAAATCGCCCTTTATCGCGTTATCGCACACCCTGTATAAAATGCCGAAATTGCCGCATAACGCAAAACCATTGTTCGGTAATAAAATCCTCCTCGACGATTTTCATAAAGGACGCGCACACTTTGGCATTATGCAAGACACTTAACTTTCGGTTAGCTTGAAATGCCAACATGCATTGCGTAAGGATTTTATAAAATCTTTATGGGTTTTGACCTTCGTGTAATGTAGATTATGTTCACTTTTCTGCAAAAATCTTTGAAAAAAATGGCCCAGTTTCCTCGCGTACTTTAGTTTACGAACAAAAAGTAAACCGCTTGACCTATATCAAAAGGTTTATACATCTAAAAAAAAATATGATATTACATAGTAATCACGTGTAAAATCTACATACATTTTTTGTATTTCTTAATACTTAAATACACAAGAGTAATCTAAATGCAAAGGAAAAATGATCCCTTTCAAATTACTGGTCATTTCTACTTTTACCTCTACTATAAACTTTCTCTTCTACAAAAAAAAAATGTTTAATTTCTATTTAGATATAAGTGAATCACTATAACAATCATGAAAACAATCCCTTTGATTTTAATATACACAAAACCCATACTCTTTTACCGAGAACAATAAGCTCCAACCGCACTACAAGCTCCCTTCCAAAATCAAACGAAACATATATATATATAACTCTCCTCAAAAAGTCACTGCGCTCTCACATGCCAGCCAAAGTCGATTATTGGCGTTTGGATACGTGACCGCAACGTCGGTGGCTGCCGCTGCTGCTGCCCTTTCAGCTTGTTCCAAAATTCATTAGCACCAAAGCCGAGGAGAGAGAGACCCGTTCTCAAATACATCCGCTGCACACACACACACACACATGCCAAATGCATAGACACGCGTTATATAGGTATGCGCGCACACACACACTGCGCAGGCATCGCTCGTTTTCTTCATTGTAATTCAGCCGAACTACGAGCTGCCGAGCAGCAGCTTATATGCGGGCCACACGATGAAATAGTGATTCATACACGCGCGTATATATATACATATATATACCTTAAACACGAGCGTGCGCGTATCAATTTATTTATCGAGTCCGTGCGATGCCGCCGCCAGTTACGCAAAGTTAAACCTGCACATTGCAGCCCGAGAGCTTTTAGCGAGATTCGCACGCGGGGGTGGGAGGGCAAAGTTTCGCTGTTAATACTTCGCGGGCCGATGTTATATATGCGCGCACACCACAGATTTATAAATCTGGATTTGCTGCCGCTGCTTCCTTCTTGTCCGACTTCTTTTTTCGACTCGACGATTTTATAGGGTTGAGAGTGTCGCGCGGTAAGTGGATTATTGCCAGTTGATGTGGTTTTTTTTTGTTGGAGGGGAGGATCTGGATATTTTTGCGGGGGACGAGTTTGGCGACACGATAAGAGTTATGGGAGGTGATTAAAATGGCGTGCCGCGTGCGTAATTGAAAAAGTTTTCGCGCTTGGATAATATTTGGGGAAATTGGTAATTTTAATGTTCGCGCGAGAGGGTTTTGATACGCCCGAGCCACTGTGTGCACTCAGCTTAAGTACACTTTTCCACTCTCTCTCCCTTACATCACTGCATAACTTGGAAAATTTATTGCTTATGAAAAAATAATTATCTACTGTAGAAAACCATTCTATGATGTATAAGCTTACCGTTATAGACATTAACCATGTAGCAAATAAATTAAATTGGAAAAGCAAACTTTAGCGAAACAAGATATCAAGTTCTTTCAAAGCAATCGAGACTCTCTCGCTAAACTGTGTGTAAATGCAGAAACGAATATTTTCTCAGACACTATAGATTCATCCACTCGCAACTCACGGACATAGACTCGAATCCAAAGTGTATAGCTGCACACGAAAAGGCACACGCAATCAACTCGCCTCCGAGTAATCACATCGCCATCAGGAATTCGTCATCTCGCGGCAAAGAGATTAATCCGTCGTCCAGCGGCAGCTCTTCTCTCTCGCTTAATTATCCTCCGATCTCTCATTCGCGAGTATACATATATATGCATCTTTCCCCGAACCACCTCCTCTCTCTCTCTCTCTCTCTCTCTTTCTTTATTTCCAATCCTTTCCTCGAACTCGGAGAGGAACGACGACTTCTCCACACTCTCTTCTCTCGTTCTCTCGACTTTATTATTATAACCTCGTTTCGTGCGAGTCGAGCGAGGGACTAATTATTCTCGAAAGAGAGGCGAGTTCTCGCCATCGATTAAGGCCCCTTTTTCGCATTATATCCTCGTTTCGGTACGAGTTGTGTATGTGTGTGTGTGTGTGTGTGTGCGTGTATGCGAGTGGGATGGAGGAGAGACTTTGATGCAGGACTTGCGCAGGGATATTAAGACTCGTAGCGATGGGAAATTTGAATCTCATACTCCAGCGTAGCTGAGGATCGTACGGATATATTTCTTTCATTCATTTAATAAGTAGAGCTTTTAACGAAGTATTCCCTGATTATGAATTTGCGTTGGATGAAATCTCTGTCCGTTATTACTGATTTAAATAAATGGATTTATTTGATTGAACGGTGACATTGGCTTTGAAACCTTTGACCCTATAGCTGCACTGAGTTTATTTTTACTTATACCAAAAGAATTCCTCGTGAGTCGAAATACACGTTGACGATTTTACTCGAAAATTGATACGAATCCGTTGTAAGAAAACTATGACTTTGGAATGATTAGCTCTCGATCCTTAGAGAGTTGAATTATTCTATCTGAAATAATATATTTGATCCAATTTGGAGAATTTCTCGCAAAGAACAATCAATCGTCAATCGGCAGTAACCACAGCCAACCTACCGCGAGCACTCGATCCCCATCTATACAACCACATTATCGCACATACTCGATAATTGGTCAACCCATCATAGCTCATTAAAAGAACAAAAAAAAAAAAAACCAGAACCAATGGAAAATTGCGTCTCCACACGTACACACACGTCTATTCATTACCCCCGTTTACATTGCCAATCAAAAAAGACTCACGTCTACGCCCCATTAAACGCCCATATACACACACGGCGCGCACCCGCAGAAAAGTGCATGAAAAACACATGACCACCCGTAAAAGGATTAAGCTCGCGTTTTACGGTGTGTGTATTTTATAGCACTTGTGTGTGTCCGCAGACGTATGCGTGTGTGTGTGTGTGTGTATCTCTCGCAAATCCGCCTCGTATATAGCCTGCATAACCAAGCGAACTCTTATACCACGCCGATGGGCTAATGCCGCGTATACACGAGGGTCTGTATCATAATGTTCGATATATACCCGGAGAGTATCGACGCTGCCATGCCGTAGGAGAGAGAGAGACAGAGAGGGAGAATTGCAAATTCAACCGAGGGACGCCGTGTGTAACGAGATGGACAGGCTTGAATATTCATCGGATGAAATATAATTCCAACCCTGTATATACTATATACATATATATTGGCGTGTATAGGGAGGCCGCGTGAGGGTTTAATGTGAAAAGGTGTCCTATGAGTGCGCAGGCGTCGATGCGTCGCCCTATATATATACGTTATGGGTTTTTGCGTTCGTCGTTGAATTATTTGGAATGGAATTTTCTGCGTCATGCGTGCTGTTTTTTTTTGTGTCGCGTTGGGCGAGAAGTTTGTACGAGTACAAGCGATCGGGGGAGGGAAATTATATGGGGTGTGCAAGTTCAAGAGCGTGAAATGTATAGTTTGCTGTGTTGGTGAAGCGGATGCGTATGTATGATTATTATTATTGCATTGATTGAATAGGGTGAGTATTTCGTTTTGTTTTGTAAATAGTGCAGTGTAGAATGTCTATGCGAATTTCTGGACGAGTGCAGGGTAATACTGTATCACTATATGATATGCGTTCGGTGATAGGATTCAAAGTTTCAATTTTGACTATAATCACGCGTTTATCTGTTAATCAAATAATACAACGAAACCTTAAAACTATACGCATCTGCATTTAAAGTAGTAAAAGGCACAATTACAGATTGAAATTCTTTCACACAATTCATCCAAATCACAGATTCTCGAAATAAAATGTGTATATAAATCCAACGCATATGGGTACGTATATATATATATATATATATCACATCTCAGCAAGCCTCCAGAATCGATTCAATTTCCCGCGATTCCCGACAACGGCGAGTCGAGCCCAAGAAATAAGAAAAAAAAGCGCAGGTGCAGCAATGCACAGAGAGAGAGAGAGAGAGAGAGAACGCGAGGAATCGCCTTTCTCGAGCTTTTCCCATTATACCCCGCGCGCCACGAATACTTCGCGATTGTACGCACGTATATGGTCCGCTCGGGCAATTAACGATACGCGAAAGGAGCTGAGCTACTGTTCGTGTACACACACAGAGAAAGAGAGAGAGAGAGAGAGAGAGAGAGAGAGTCGACTATTGTTGGCGTCCTTATATATACAGGTATACATAGAAGCGAAGAGGATCGCCCACCGAGTTGGCCTAGAAGCTCGGACTGTGCTCGCGATGGCCTACAAGCCGCTATGTGCACCTTTTTCCTCCCTCTCTTATTTTTCTTCTTCTCCGTTTGCCTCACCTGCCGCCTCTCCTCCGACTCTCAGTGTGTGCGTGTTTATCACGTTCGCACACCAGCCGACTCACTAACTCGTAGTCCCTGTGTGTATGTATATGTATAGATTTCTTGGAGTTTGCGGCCGCGGGTCAGTGCACGCGGTTTGAGCTCTTTAAGGATGTGTACAGCCGGTTACGTGTATGCGACTATTGATAAAAGTGCAGTGTTTCTTGAACGGAGTAATTGGGTTGATGGCTGAATGGGTTGGATTGGTGGATTTTTGATTTTGGGTTCAATGGTTCTGAAACGATTGGGTTGCACTTTTGTGTAGCGATCGATTGCCTATAGATGGTTTGAATTGAGAATTGTCACAGCTATGTTTTTTTTTTTCGATTAAAGGCTGAATTGAATCTTTGTTTAAAAGACATAGTATAAAAAGTCGAATAAGACCTTTTTAATAAATCTCGGTCTTGTCAAATTTAGTAATTTAAACTCTCTGAATAAAACATTTATTACAGACCTATAACGAAAGCAGTTTCGTAATTATCATTACATTATTCTCAGAAAATCACGTCGAATTATCTTAATGCTGTAGACCTCTTGAATAAAACTAACTTCATTTTCAAGTATTAATGCAAGTTTGTCTTCGAGATTAATTGAAAGGAAGCACAAGGTGGATATAACCTCTGACGCATAGTAGTTGTTCTTCTCCAGCGCTGTACTAAAAGGATTTTAATGAATCATGTAAAGTTAATATTTTTTTTACATCCGCAATTTGAAATTGCACCAAAAAAGGACAATTCATTCGTTGTTATCTTAATAATTGATTTAAGTCAGCAAAATCTATATCAGGCAATCATCGCTACTGAATGGCGTTGTGCAAAAAGTGAATAAAACGTTATTTAGTGAATTGGAAGAGAAAGAGTGGAAGAAAAAACACGACGAGATATTTTATCGCCTCTATCGGTTATTTTGTTATTTTAATCAAGAGGAAATTGATTTATTTATACGGTAAAAATGGAGCGCGCTCAATATGACTTTTTCCATGGCTCTGGAAACACCATATAGTACTGATGATAATTTATAGGTTTTGTGAAATAGTTGCCAAGGCACGGTCTTCTGTATATACCTTTTTTTTATCTATCATCATCGAATTTAAATTGACAAGCTCGGGGATAAAAGGTTTTATTCGGGTGAGATTTTCGATCGCATAAAAATATTTTATATTGCTGCAGCAGTTGCAATTTCTAAAAACTGATATTGTTTTATTTTAATGGAATCAAGCTTTTAATACTCAAGATAGATATAGCCGATTCAATTGATGCATGAGGAAAATAGATCAACAAAATTACGATGTCCTATTTGTAAGCTGACAATTTCATAATCTCTTTTAATATCTTCACAGATCCGAATCATTCGTTTTCTAAAATATTCCCACCAAAATAAGACTAAAAAATCTAGTTTGATACTGCACACTTGATCAGCTATCACATACCACACCTTCGTCAAGCATATATATATATATATATATATGTATACATTCATACCGGTGCCAGCCGCTATCACCCCAAATATATGAATCTCTCAGCCATATCAAAATAAAAAAAAAACTATAAGCTGGAAGAAAAGTCGAGCAAAAAAAGCGACTGCCTATTTTTATTTTTCTCGCATCTGTATAGTGTACAAAACCCGAGCAGCTCATCGAAGCGTTCGAGCCGATAATGAACAGCAATTGAATAATCTAATAGTAGTGGCGCGTGAATTTTTCGCTTCCCATACTCCACCGCCCGAAGCCTGCATCCTGTCGAATTTTTACCCCCCAACACACACTCACACATATATAGGAATGAATCCATCCTCGCGCCAGGATTTGCCCTAACAAATACTGGCAGCCAGCCAACAAGCGGACAATCCCAAACTCTCTCTTTCTCTCTCCCTCGTCGAAACCGAGCCAGATTTTTTTTCTCCCCGCGCCAACTCTCGTCGACGATTTTTCGATGAACAAAAAAAAAAGAAGAGGGAGGGACACGGCGAAGCTGAAGAGAAGACGAAGAAGAGAAATGAGAAGAAACGAGAGGGAGGGAGAAAAAATGTATGTCCCCAAGCCGGGAGCTCTAAAGAAAAAGAGTTGTAATAAGCCTACGGCTTGCACGCGAAATCTCTCTCTCTCTCTCTCTCCTTCTGTTGGATCTATATAGGCATGCAGAAAAGGGGAGGTGGTGTATTTTCGCGCATCTAGGGAGTTTATTGACATTCAGCGAGAGCAGCTGGTGTATGTATGTACGTGTATATGTGTGTGTGTGGGTCTGCGCGCCTACAATAATAGACGTCGACACGAGTTTGCGCCCCTTCGTGTGCTGCACTTTTCGAGTTCGTCGCTCCCGATCCTGGACTACTCTGACGATTTTTTCTTTTCAACCTCTTTAAATCAGATTTTAGCAAATTCGATTAGATTCTACTGTTTCGACACAAAGTTTCGAAAAGCTTGCGCGAGAGTTTTGCTGAATGATCAGGGTAGGGATTAAGCGCAACTGATTTTTTTTTTAAGGCGTCGTTTGATGGATCGCGACATGTTTCATTAAGAAGTTTTACAAACGCCTCGCAAGTTTCGCCCTCGAGTTTAAGACTGAAAGTTATAGCCAAGATCGTAGAACATCACGAATTTATAGTAATTCATAATAGAACAATGTTGGCAACTTTGGAACCTGTAATAAGTTTCAAAAATTTAGATCTCAGGATTGCTGAAGTAGGGGAATATCAATTAGTTCTTTAATTTCTGCTGAAACACGAGATACGAAGTAACTAAGGGTATGATTATGTAATATCCTAATTCCTTCGATTTATAAGAACCTCAGACGTCGCTTTAGACTTTCTTGGTAGTGACACAAGTTTCTTTTGGTGGGGCAGTTGCGCCTATCGTATCTCTCTCTCTTTCTTTCTAATGAAATTAAGTAATTGTTTTCGCACGAGCAATGGAATATATACCAGGAGTTGGAAAGGCATAAAGGTTTGCGATAAAGGACTAGAGCGTTTAAAGATCTACTATTTATACGAATTCCTTAAAGCCAATTTGTTTTTTTTTTAAATAAAAAATTTAGAAATTAGTATATTCATTTTAGGAATAAAAATCAAAATAAAATCCTTCGGATACCATCTCTCCGTGTAGTTTGAAAATTAATACCATGAAATGATGCAATACTCTATCCATACATTATGACATGGTTTTGAATAATGAAACATCAACATTATCTGTGCATTAATTTTCGTTCGTTCGATAGATAGGGTTATGATGAGAAGTGGCCCATATATTATGCTAAAAACATTATGTCACGTATTAAAAAGATATTTTATGTGCCGCAAGGGACACACGCGCGAAAGAGTCAACACGGCGGATAGAATATTGTTCGCTAACGTCATTATGCACGAAAGAGTTAATGGTATGGAAATTGAGTTATTGGGGATATCGGCAAAAATAACTGGGTGACAAAATAAATGGATTCGATTTCTAATAACGCGCCGTAAATACAACGCTCCTGCGTTACAAACGAGAATGATAATGTTTTTGAAAGATCAATACGCATTAGAACATAATAATTTAGATAGAAAAATCTAACTTTCAATTCGTAATATTATTTGACTTTATACACAAACAGTTTAAGTAATCTGAAAGAATTGCCAAACTGTAATTCACATAATTTAACTTAATATTTATCTAAAGGTTTCTATCTGGTATTAAATTAATATCTGTGGAACCCAAGATCAAGATGCGAGAAAACATTTTGATGACGTCGACTCATTCTCAGGATTGCTGCTGGAGAAATTGCAGTCTATGGCGAAATTGAACGAGTGAGAAAAAAAACCTCTACCGCACGCGAATATTATTATCAGCGATACTTTCACAGAACCGTAAGCGTACATATATATGTTTGATAAAATTTTTCTCTCATGTGCAGAAAAATTCACCGGTTGAATTATGACTGCAGCTATCGAGTCCACGTGTGGTACATTCAGCTCATTCACTTTTATACAGCTGAAGTGGAAGTCGACTTTATAAAAGTGATTGAGCTTGAGAGGTGAATTTTTCATCAGTTTTATTAGCTGCCAATATCAGACGTTGGAAGTATCAAGTGTGGAAATAAAAGGGGTTTTCGAAATTTCCGATATTTATAATGCGATCGCGGTATATATCTGATCAGTTACCATTAATTTCAATACCATATTTGTCGCAAAACCACATTACCAAAAACTTTGATCACGTTAATCAGCAACTCCGGCAGTTTTTACCTTTATGATCCAATGAACAGTGTTCGATCAAATCAGTCTTTTAGACACAGACAGTTTAATTTAAGAGCTCAAGCAATTTTAACCACTTTCTTTAGTGTACTACAAAACAATATAGTATTTTTTAGAATGGAATTTTTCGAAAACTAATGCTACACTGCACTCTGGGGTATATGAAAAGTTCATCTTTAGTCACATATGACAGTACACCATCTGCCTAGCAGCACATCCTTATCTTGCATTTGCTTTCCCTCTTGAAAATCGAACTGACAGTCTGTGCACTCGAGTCGAGTAGAACGTGCAATAAACACGCGCATAAAAGTCTCGACTCATGGATATAAGGTGCGCAAGAATGAAAGCACATCCATGATAATGTACACTCGCGCGAACGAGTGAGAGGAAAAAAAAGGGAAGAAGATGACTGTCGCGTCGCGAGATGATGTAGAAGCTCGCGGGGAGGGAAGAGAAGAGTCCAAGAAAGGGTTATACACAGAGGCGTTCACGTCGTCGTGGACGTGCGCATGAGAAAATTCGGCTTAATTAACGAAGAGGGGAGTGGTCCCCCTCGCGCTGTTACGACGAGCCGCAAGCCAAGGTTCAGGAAGCTATTTTTAAAAATAATCTACCATCATAGCTGTATCTCTCTCTCTGTCTGTCTCCTGTGTTGGCGTCCATTTTTTCCTTTTCTGGCCTCCATCACTTCTTCTCCTTCTCTTCCGCCTCTCGTCTTGGCTACCATGTGTATAGATCCGATATATGAAGTCGAGACTGAGATGAATGATTATTGAATGCATTGTTATGTTCAGAGAAATCGTTTTGACGAACAAAGTTTTTTTGCGTTATGCCTGTGGGTTTTCAGGGCATATACGGATATAATAAGGAAGATTAAGATGCTGCTTCGGTGAGTTCGATAGTTTCCGAGATATATCGGTTTGTAGGATACGCCAATAAAAAGCTAATGTTCCGTGCCTGCCTTTGTTGTTGATATTGCTTGAGAATCCGTTTAGGACACGATATTCAAGTTCAATGGCTTTACTGTTATGACTTCGAATCGCATCGAGATGTATATATGTTATACCATTGTCAAGTTGGGAAACTGAACGATATATACGTTCTAAAATGCGTTTTAATTTAGCAATAAAGTATAATGTTAAGGGGAGTTTAAGTAATTCGTTTACCCATTTGAAGTAGTTGTTTGTGCAGATACTTTACTCTTATGTAAGCTGTACTAAAAGAAAGCTACTGGTTTATATTTCTGAATGAGTTAAAAGAAAACCGGATTTGCTTATTGAAGGTAAATTATTTCCTTTGGAAAAAGTAATTCGTTTCATTACTACAAAAAGATGCTGACTACTGATCAATCGATTTAAGATGAAAGACAGAATCTATATACAGACTAATTAAATTAGACTGCGCGGTAACGTAGCGCCTTAACGATTCCCCATCGCATCGCTCCGCTAAAACAAGTATACAAGAGCGGCAAGAGTATTGCGTACACTCGCAAAATGGAAATCCCCTATACAGCCATAACATAACGCGAAACTCATCCAATTCGATCGAATTCGTTGAAAGTGCTGCTGCCTCGAGTATAGTTACATACACCGTACACACAAACTCGGCGGATATAATAACAGCCTTGTATAAGAAGCCTATAAACGCCGTGCAAAACGAAATGCTGATAATCCGGCACAGAGAGAGAGAGAGAGAGAGAGAGGTAGAAGAAAAAAGGGGCCTAGCGTAGAAAGAAACTGTACATCGCCCAGGTCATTCATCGCTCCACAGCCCCATATATCCATCAACGGATAATGTTCTATACCGAGAAATAGCCGATACATCAAAAGCAAGATCTTCATAAATATACATACATATATATATATATATATATACATCTGACAAAAAACAAGCGCGTATATAATAATAATACGAGGCTACAGAGTCTGTCGGCGAGAAGGTATAATATACAGATCGTCGGAGGAGGATGAAACTTCTTCTTCTTCTTTTTTTTCTCCGTCCCTCTCGAAGAGCAGCTACCGCCTCGCAAGTATAGTAGAGATGCGCTGTATAGAAAGAGAGGAGCCCTTAATGGACTGACGAGCACCGACTCTTCGGCACACACACACACACACATAGACGCGTGCGCACAAGCGAGTATCTCTCTTAGAGGCGGATAATGTGCCACCGGATGTGCCTCCAGTATATATATGAAACACGCCTTCAAACGGATTCTCGAGGACATTGCCCCATACCAGCGCACCACCACCACCACCACCACCTTTCAAGCCAATTTTTCCCCGGTACACTTATAACCGCGCGCTCGGGAGAGAGGCATCGAATCTCTCTTCCATAACCTAATGGAGACCTCGTTTGCTTTTTTTACTTGTACATTCTCACGAGGCACACTCTCTCACTCTTGTTTTTTGTTTCGTAGTCCCTCTCGTCTTTCTGAAAAGAAGAGTATAGAGGTTTCGCTCCTCCTCTCTCGTTCGGATTGTTCGCTTTAATTGGGAGATTGTTCCCGAGATTACGGGATGTCGGCGATAAAAACGCAGATGAGCTCTGGTTGGCTGGCTCGGATCTGAAGAGACACAGTGAGAGAGAGAGAGAGAGAGAGAGAGAGAGAGAGAGAGAGAGACTGTATAAACGAAACCGAGATAACGGGGTGATTTTGCTTTGATACCCTCGGTCGCAAAACGACTCTACGGGATTGTAATATGTATATTACCCGCGCGAAAGAGGGTGGATTTACAAACCTACAACCTGCAGCCCCTCCTCCTCCCTTTGGCGTATACGTGCATCAACGTCGAACTATTATTGCGAGCTGGATTTGGATTTGGCTATAGAGGAGATAAGTTTCTTATAGGGGAGGTAAGATCTCTAAATCTGTTTCGGATAGATGGTAGGACGTTTGACCTTGCGAGATTTTTATGGAGTTGGGTGTGAGCCCTTCTTTCATTCTAAAGGTATAATTACTTGGCCGTTCCCATTGTGACGATGATAGGCTTTTATGACTACTGTTGGAAACGTTAGGAGGCGAATGTCATTTGTGAGAATAAATGAATTACAATCTTTTTATACTTGTCAGAGGAATGAGGTGTTTTCCTTGTCAGGAGCAACGACTGCTTTTATAAAATTCTTATTTACATTCGAGTATAAGATGAACTTCGTTTATGAAGAGAAAGAGACGGGATTTTCCTGTCGCCGCTCGCCCACTCTCTCTCTCTCCCTCTGCACAAATAATCGATACTGCAATACAACCAGACTAGAGGTTGTACAATCATTCTCGAAAGTGCAGTGTTCCGTAACAAAATTGCATGAGGATTATTTAAATCCATTGTTATTGTTAATCTTTTATTCCAATTAGTTTAAAGCAAGTTAACCGGGCTGCAGGTATAGGCCCTATAAAAATGAAGAACGAGGAGGTTGGTCACTTGTGAAATCTGTCAAGTACCTTGGATGTGAAATCAATTTCAACTTACATGGAACAGATGAATTCAATTTAAAATTTTTCTAATAGTGAAAAAACTGATGTCACTCGACGCCATCAATGAAATCGCAGGAGAAAAGTGAAATCATGAAATCACGGCAAACTAGTAATATAATATTTTCTACATTAATGAACAGTCGCTGCACCAAGTACTAGGCCTTAAGCTCAATCATTTATCAATTGTTTTTCGTCTATCGTATAAGAAACACGATATTCTCGCACATTGTACTGAGATTTCCTTCATATTTATCAAAAGTAAACACTAATGAAAAAATTATTTCTCTAATTTATAAACATCTTTTTCTTTGACAGTTACTTAAACTATTTATTATTATCTAGCTAAATCCTGAAAAATACCTTTAATATTATATAAATGATAAATTTGAATATACATTTGAAATCACATGTAATTTGAGGTCGGTTAAAATCAATTAAGTATGTACTGAATGAGATTAATGTGAAATCGGTGTGAAATTGCAATAAAATCGCTTGAATTTTGCAACCAGTCAAGCACCGTATTTAAAAGTGATCGATATTCATTAAAATGTCGTGAGTAGTACTAAACTTCTGATAATTAAAATCGATAATAGAAAATAAAATTCCACATCTCGTCAAAGAATTCCTAAAAATTTTAATTCCCAGCGAAACATCAACCAGATCCTCAATATTACGGAGTGAAAACTATATATATATGTGTGTGTGTGTGTGTGTGTGTGGATAAATAAAAACGTAGAAAGAGCAAATACATTTTGCGCCGGTATGCATCCAACAACGTTGTACAACACTCAGCTCGTGTCGTATAGCAGCCGAGTTCCGCGCGCCAACAGAAGGGGTTGGCATGCATATCTATTTTAATATCCCAGGGACTCCTTGCCATAGTTTTACATTTTCTTTTTTTTTTTTTTTTATACAGAGAGAGAGAGAGAGAGACGATCGCCACCTCTTTTCCAAGTCGACATTCAGGTCGAGCAGCGCATATCGACAATCTCAACGTCCCCGTATATATGTGTACCGTGTATCCACATATTATACACACACGTGTCCTCTTTGACACAGAGCAAACTTCCATGTGGTCCGGATTTTTCATCATCCGCAACGGCATAGCAGGTCCAATGTTCGTCAGAATCCATGGTTGGAGGGCGTCAAAGGGTCGAGAAGGGGAGTAAAAAAATGAGAGGGGAAGCGAGGGAGAAGAGAGAGAGAGATGAGGAAGAAAAACAGCAGCAGCAGCAGCACGCGAGAACGGGTAATGGACTTAGCGGGAAAGGACTTTCAAGTCGGACGTTTTAACCCCTTTAATGACCGGATGCGCTAAAAGGCACTGACTCATGCTGTTTCTACTTCGGTCTGCCGTCCCGCGGTTAAAGTGACATTTTTGCCGTAATGCGAATTATTACCTCGTTCGCATGCGTAACGAGTAATACAAGATTGAATTTCTTCTTGCTTTCTTATGCGAGTAACCCGACGTTTTCCTTTTGCGTGTTTTATTTCTCAGCTTTTTGTCTGTGGGGAATAAATTTTTTTTGTCGTATTTATTACTTAGTTCTCAAGTGATGCGAGCTCCGCGTATCGTATAAAGGACAGAATCTTTTAATCTTCGTAATCTACTTGTCATTGAAAAATGAAAGACGATAAAACGGAACGTGAGAATACGAAGGAAAAGATGAAGTATTTCTTCATTGTTTTTGTAATAAAAAAATTGTTACGGAAAACTTTTAGGAATTTAGTTTTGAATTTTGTAGGATATGTTTAACAGTAAATAAAAACGCAAAGAGAACTGATCTGCAATCATCATGAATAGATTTTTTAATCCTTTCATGCAGTGAAACGTGAATCCTACTGTTTTTTTATTTGAAAGTTCCACAAATCAAAATGAATATATATTTAAATCGAACGATCGTACGTCATAAGTGACCTATAAATTCAATATCCAAAACATGACTAAAATAGATTCAATACAGAAAATTCATTTAAATTTATCCAATTAATAATTATGCACAACAGTAATTTGATTTCATGTACAACTTTTAATGATACTATCCTCTTTGTCATAAAAAAATATCTATTACAGAGTGTTTCAAATCATTAACTTTATTTTGCATCCCATCATAATCCTAAAAGTATAGGAAAACTTCATCTCAATCTCCATTTCTTATTGAGAACGAGAAGAAAAAAAAAGGAAAACATCTTTCAATATTTCCTCTTTTATGCAAATACTGCATTTTCTTACTCCGGTGCAAGTTTAAACGAACTTTATACCCTCCCTTTTTCGTAAGCATTTTTCTTTCGCTCTCCGACAAAAAGGGAACAAAAAATATGAGCACGAAAGAAAAAAAAAACTAAACGGTAGGAGACCCTTTCTCCGAAATAGTATATATATATATATATATATATATATTTCGGTCGCAAAAATAGAGAATAATAAAACGCGTCAATTTAAGGAAGGAACGTCGGGACTCGCTGCACTGCACACCGATTAAAAGTTCTTGCTCATTCGAGTTGACCGACTCGTTTCCCGAGCGCTTTTTTCCCACAACACTTTCTTTTTTCCTATACTCTACCCCGACTTCATTCCCCCTGTATCCCTCCCACTCCCAATAATTGAAATATTATTTCTACTTTCTTCGACCAACTTCTTCTTCTCTTCGCGGAGTCGATGAAAAGCTGTTTCTTGTATATATAGAAAATTGAAGGACGGGATATCGTGGCTCACGTTCTAATGTCTTTCAATGCCATCGTATTTCTCTCTATTTCTGCAAGCTTTCAATGGCTTATGCTAGGAGAGAGGGAGAGAGCACGATTCCACCTCGTGATAGCTTATTCATCCCGAAAGTATATACTTGTTGATTTATCGGTATTGAAATTATTTTCTCGCTTAGAGGGATGAGTGTACGCAGTTTGTTCGGTAGCAAAATAATTGAAGGATTACGGTTCCAATGTAAATTTTATTCTTTGGCACTTTTGTTTCGCGATTACGCATCTTAAACTTTTAAGACAATATTTTATACATTTAATAGGTTGGTCTTGAATAATAGATTCGAAAAAGTGAAAAACTGATGAACTGATTGTGCGACTTGAAAGTTTTCGAAGACTTTATTTTTTGTATATAGCGATGTTAGTATGAATATAGTAATTACTTCTCGCATCGCATTTGAAAAAGTAATATCGATACAAATGTGCAAAGTAGATGATTCATGCCCAAATGCAGTTCTTTACCCAAGAGAAACAAGAGTAATTTACTGTATTTATATAAAATAATTATTACACATTTTAAAAAGAAGGATAGAAACTTTAATATTTTGAAATAATTAAATCCAATAATTGTTTTCGGATCCTACTATAAAATATTATCAGAAAATGTATCGACTCTACCCCCGAAATTCAATGAAATACAGTTATAAAAGGACCAAAAGAATCATGATAAAACCGCGCTCACGCGCACGCCTCGTCTACGTTTAATTTGTATAAAATTTATATATAAAGTCCAGAGCGCTCTTGACATTCTGAGGCGGATTCACGTCAAGCGCAGCACTCTGACCTTTTAGATAATAGGGGGACAATAATACCTCATACTATTCTACCCTGTCCCGAAAAAGGGTAGAAAATTCGCATCGCCAAATTACAAGCGGTCTTCCGCGGAATTCAAAATGGGTCTGTTCGCTTTTCAGAGAGAAATAATGAAATGCGAGTGATAATCCACATTAATTGCGTATGAGTGAGTTTTTTTTTCACGATATACGATAAAAATAGAAAACTAAAGAATTATATTCAGGGGTTAAAAATATAGAGTTTCTCTCGGTCTAGTGAGTTTATGGCACGGAGATACGTTAAAAACGTCTTTTCTGTCGCGGAGGACTAAACACTGATATTTTAAAAACGAGTAATTTTAGCTTCGGGGTAGAGCCGAACCCCTTTAACTTCCTTTTAGGCCGTAGCACGTGGTCGTAAATCGAAATGCCGAGTTAAAAGCAATTTAAAGTGAATTATGGAGATAACGCTTTTTTAATTCTTATGAACTCGAATATGGGTGATATTTCAATCAAATTGTCGTTAATCTTATTTTAAAAATCATTTTACTGCAATTTTTTTACGATTCCGTTGGTAACAGTTTTTGTTTTATAATCGAAGCAATAATAATTTGGCCTGTAAAGAAAGTTTCAGAAATAAAATTCTTTTATTAATTCAACTTCTATTTGGAGTTGCGTTATACGTATAAACCGGATTTTAGAATATTGTCCTACTGTAAAGAAATACCCAAGTAAATTGATTGAATCAGAACACTAAAGTGCTTTCACATATTATTTTTGAATAGCATTTTATCTTAGCAAGTATATTGATAATCATTTGTACATACATTTTTGTACGTTATTTTAAAACGAAATTGATATTTAATAGTTAAGCTTGCTTGCACAATACATTTCACATACCATCAGATCTACAATACTAAAGCTTTACGATTTATGAAACTAGTAAAATGTGATTACTTTATGCGTATACTTGTGTGGCCAAACTTAAACATTCTTTAGTGCTCTTTATAGAATACTTGCGAAATTATGATGTTAAACTCGTAAATCAAGACCAAGTGAAAAATTATTACTTGCCACATATCTAGTTTATTAGAAATCATATAAAATAAAATAGTGCAGAAGAATATGCAATAGATGATATTAGTCGTATATATGCCAGTAAAAATGTAAATGGAACATCATAAAATAAAATAATATGTGATAGGGGTGAGAGGGACTATATTTTAAAAGCTCGGGACTAGAGGAGCATCGCTATTATTTAAAACCGAATTAATTATTTTTTAATATATCAGTTCAAGTCATAAATTATTAGATTTTTCAAGAATAAGAAAATTTTAATAGCCACAATTGAATAAAAAATTATCTAAATTTTAGTACAGTGAAAAATTTGTGAACTTGAGTGCTGTCTTGAGAAAAGAAATATCGACTGGCATTGAAACTTTCGGAAATGCCAGTCGATATATAAACCCGCAAAAGTACACAACCAACACCTTTTCATTGCATAAAACCGAATAAATAACCTAGCATAGAAACTTTGCGATGAAATTAAATTCCATTATCGTTAAAAGCACATTTCTCTTACTGAATTCAAGATTAAACTAATATAGCGTACACTAAGATGTACATTCCCCGCGAGCACTATACGTCATGCAGAGCGCGCGCCCAACCTTCGTCAAAAAAATCACCTGCTGACACCTAAACAAAGCAAAGCATTCCCAAGCCCGCGTATAATACACTAAAGTGTGTATACCTCCACGCATATCCTTAGCCAAGTATAAAGGTGTACCTTTCATCGTAATTCAAGATGCCTGACTCACAGGGGAGCGCCGCGCAACCAGAACAGCAGAACGACCCCGGGATGCTAAAATCATACCCTCGCCCCAAAGCCTCGCTTATATACATGTACATACCACTAGCTCGCACAATGCAGCTCCACACCCACACCCACACGCACACAGACACAGAAAAATTGAAAAGCAGAGAGAGGTAGGAACAGAAGCGAGCGCGAGTAGTAGTGGAAATCCGGATTCTCTCTCTCTCAGTGTCTTTCGTTGCCGATGCTCGATGACCCGTCCTTCGGGATATTTCGGAAAAAGGGCTTTAAGCTCTCTTTCTTCGGTCGCGCGCGCGCTGTTCCTTTCGACTTGTGTGCAGCACACAAAAAAAAGCCGCCGAGCCTTTGCCGTGGCTCCGCAGCAGCACAAAGCTTTCGGCAAAAAAGGAAGTAGAGAGAGGGAGAGGGAAAAACGCTCTTTTTGTCTCTCGGTCGTCGTGAGCTTTTAGAATTCTCCTTTTTTTTCGCCGCAGTTGTGTGCAGGAGAGGAGGAGAAAGAACGCGGCGGTCCCCCCCCCCCTCCTCCCGCGTTCGTTAGAGAGAAGAAAAGGAGGCAAGAAGTTCGATTTGGGGAGTGAACCAGAGAGAGAGAGAGAGAGAGGGAGAGGGGGGACTAATATTTGGCGGAAAGTACGAAACAAACGATTCGCGAAGATGAAAGGGAGAGGGAGAACAATTATCCACAAATACATTAACTCGGTAGCTCTGTGCGGCTGTATATGCGTGTGCGGTAATATCCGCGTGGGGGGGCATTCGAGTGCAGGCCATTATTTTCAATAATAATGAGAAAGTTTGAATAAAGTGAAATATATAACTATAGAGTGGGAGAGAGAGAGAGAGAGAGAGAGAGAGATTTCGAGTATAATTGCTGCTGCAGCAGCAGCAGCGACGTCTCTAGCGCCCCCGCGCGCGATCTTGAATCGCGAATTATTATTCCGTGCGCGTGTATAAGTGTGTATGTGTGTGAGCGAGGCCGATGGGGACCTGGAGTGATAAGAAATCGCGGGAGGAGGCACAAAAAAAAAGAATATGACGGGTAAGGATTGCGCGCGACTCTCGAGATTTGCGTTCGGCAGTTCATTTGCATTTCAATTTCGAAATTCTAATTATTCGGATGCGCCTCATCCCCGTGTCTTTCTCCCTCTCTTGTTTTTCGAGGCTATATATATACATATATATCTGTGTATATGTATACCCACGACTTTTTCTTTTTTAGATTGTTCGGGGAAAATTCGAAGAACGGAAAATCGATTGTGGCTGAATCGCGTTGTGTTGACTGGGTAATCGTTAGAAATGAAATTAAATGCATTTTTTTTTGCTGAATAATTTGATTAAATTGTGCGTATTGTACAAAGCTTGCACAAACCCTGGATTTATTGGATTTTAAATGAATTAAGAGATGTTATAAAACGAGATTTTTTCAGAAAAGAAAGTATAATATTATAGAAAACTTCTACGAGTAATAATTAATTACACGTACAATTTTTATATGTATAATTATTAAGAATTTTATATATAATACTTTCTTTTACTATACTATACTATAAGTTCCTTAGATTTTCGTATACTGTGAACATGGCACGCAAACTCTCATTACGCACAAACACTGATTAGCGCAACCATCTTACAATTGCCTATCAGTTTTATATACGAGTACTCAAGTTATTCCGGGAAACCGGCGCCAACAACATTTTTAACGGCAATCGCAATCGCCAAGACTTTTCTCTTCCTCTTCCTTTGTTTTCTACCCCCGCAGTGCCAGCGCGAACCAACAAACATAGAGAATCACTTAGTTGCGACAATTTTGATGTATTATTTAATCCTGTTTTTATATTTTCTTCGTATAAGTACGTTCATTTCTTTTTTTTCATACTAAACGGTACAATCTGCGATGCTTTTCCTTTTGAACGCTTAAATTAAAACACACTTACATTTAAATTTAAAGTAATCTAATTAATTAGTCGAGGACCTGAAATACATTTGTTCCTTAAATTTTTGATGAGCTGTGCTAAAATTCTGTGAATTATCAATTATGAACAACGTACAGAGTAACAACTTAATAGTGCAAGGACTGACTTAATTAAGTGCTTGGTTAAAATGCTTAAATTCAAAACAGTCCTTTTAATATTACTGCATAAGAATTCATAAAATACTTCAATGAGAATTAAAAAATTGTGTACAATAAAGTAAAGTTTATCTTAAGCAAGAAAAGTTAGTTGGTGTAATAACACTATAAGACAGAATAGTAAATTTGCAATTCATTAAAAACTTCAGCTAATAAAATAAATTTTAGTTCTCAAATTGAAATCAGTTTTGTAAAGATCAATCTAGCAAATACTGTAATAGCATTTAATACATAGTCACAATCCCTTGCCACGGAGAAACTCATTATTTTAAGTTTTAATTAAATTTCAGATACTCCACTTTGATATTGTCCACCTTTACCAAACTTTCCTTAACTAACCAACAGAAATCTAAAATAGAATAATGACTTTTTTCTCCTCAGCACCCCAACAACCCAATGCTCAACTTCATAAAATGATCTTAATCAATTTCAACCAAGAAACTTCAGGACCAACGAGCTTGCAACTCAAGTCTCTTCCTGTGCATTTCAACGTACACACATGAAAACCCTCGGAAAAATTCCTTTTATCGCCCCAGAGAAAAAACAGCGGCGCAGCAGCAGCAGCAGTCGAAAGATGAAAATAAACAAAAAGGGGTAGATAAACAAAGTGGGCGAGTGTGTGTATGCTTAAAAGTGCGTGGTGGGTGCGAGTACGTGTGCGGAGTTTGGTGGTACACCAGTGGAAATATTTACACTCGACACTATATGGCGGAAAACGTTGACTAGGAAATTTATTTTGGAAATGGCGGTGGGAGGCGAATGTTTATTGTATGTATACCGGACCGAAAGCGTTTAGTGTGCGAGGAGGAATAGTTTTAGTTAAGCCACTCTCGCCTATATGTTTACTCCAATTAAAATTCCGATAATAAACAAATTGTTAGGTTGAGTTTTTTTGTTTTTTAATAATATAAGGGAGCGAAATGGGCGAGTACTCGACGGTCCTTTCGATTAACTTGAAAATTGTCAGGACATAATTATAGCGTCTTTCTAATAGTGCTGTTAAGGACGATGAACAGCTTTTTATACTTTGTACAAGATGTAACAAGGCTATTATCATGATGGGCTTGAAGTTTTCATCGTTGGAGCGTAACGAAAAAATATCTTACTATGTTTATTTCTTATTATATCCAGTTAAAAATTTGTGCATTGAATATAATTTAAAAGATATTAAGAAAAGTTAAGAAAAATTAAATTTTAATTTAAGTTAAATAAGCAGTAAAAGTAATTTTTTCATTGCATTACAACAATCCAAACTTCAAACATTCCTATTATCGATCGCTATAATTCTTTAAAATATAAATTGGAACTGTTGATTCCAGTTTCTTGTGTTGATGAACTGCTTCAATGCAATTTTAAAACTGTAACTTATTATCCACTAATGTTATATTTTAATGTAAATGCTTTACTTAAGGTCGAACGTATTACTGAAAAGTTATTATTTCGCATTTAAAATTGAAACATACAATTTCGTTATTAATAAATAACATTTTATTCATGTTATAAAAAGTTTCGATGTTATTTTCTTAAAGCGATTTGTTCAATAATAATCAATTGTTCCAGCTATCGTATTCATTACAAATTCATTCAAAATGTCAAATCAATGCCACAAACAGAAACTACAAAGATATATAATTGCAAAGTACTCATAATTGTCATTAATAACCAAACATCGTTACATGAAAAACAATCGCGCGAAATTTTACCGATTAATCGTCAAACGAGTAAGTTTATAGCGAAATTCCGATGTAGAATAACGAGAGATGTATATTTAACGAGAGAGGCGCAACTACGATGCTCTCAAAGCTTCACCTCTTGCTTTTATCTCAATTATTCAATATATAGATTATCGACACACACACCAAATTATTAACAATAATTTTGCGCCATTTTCAACATAATAATGCTGGCCAATCCACTTTCGCCGGAATTCACAGCGGCAGGCAATAATATAAATTTAATGTCCCAAAGCAGCTCTTCGAGAGCATTTAAACGGAAACAATGGGGCGAGGAGAGGAGATAATTTTTTGATAGCGCGCATGGCTCACTCGCGCATTGCTCCTCCAACGGTTGCTGCTGCTGCTGCTGCTCTTCTGCACGAGAATCAAAACGACGATAAGAGCGCTTAAAAATACGTTTAATCGTGCGGCCGTTCCGACAGATCGTTCCAGATAGTTTTCGTTCCGTTCGTTTACATCATTATTTCTCTTTTTCGCCTCTCTGTGCGCCACTGTCGGAGAGATAAATTATACGCGTGTACCGAATTGCCAACATTTTCACTAATAACTCTAATTTGATTAAGTTTTCGAATCACTGAACGATTATTCCAGGAAATCCGATTAAAAATCGCGAATCGTTAGAAAACAGAGATAATTCGCGGGAGTTGCTGCATCACTGGCATATGCGGCGCAGGCCAATTAACTGCGACTGCGAGGCGAGCCTTTTACAAGCGATTCGCTGTACAGGTACTTGATGGATATATATTCGGTTATAAAGTGAATGTTATACGTGCGTTCAATTGTCGATCATTGCAGTTGCTCCGAAACGTGCGTGTCCCGAAACTTATAATTACCCTCGTAATTCGTTCATATAACTTACGAATGCGGGAATTAAGTTGAGCTACGATGATGCATATATTAGGATACGTCGAATGCGGCACGATTTATATATGACGAATTTATAGTTTTATTACTTGACGAGTATCAAGCCTAATTAAACATTCCAGTTTAATTGCGCGTTTTCCAAACTTCTCCGCTTAAATAGTTGTTTATCCGCTTTTGAACTGACTTTACATGTGTTCCACGGCCTGAACCAGTTTTAGTTTTACTCTAATCCATTTAAATGACGTCGTATCTGGGCCAGAGTTTCAAACATTGGTGCTGCAAAAACGTCATGGTGACGTCCAACATACTTTATTAACTACATGCTTTTGGTTGTATTATATGCGTCGTACGCACAATTTACTATCATCAATAATTTAGGTAACGATGCATATATTTCAACTGATTTTACGACCTATGGATGTTAAGCATTTGGAAGACGTGCCTTATATAAGAAATGTTCAAATAAATGTCAATTCCAAAACCACGTTAATGGCACTTTCTGTGAACAGGTCGACGGTTTCCTTCGTATATATTCACTCTCCGACGGCGAGTGATTTATCAAAACTGGATTATTACAGTTGAGTTTTGCGTGCGAATTGAAAAGGATCGATTCGAACGATGAAAATGCAAATGAGAAGTGCAGCCTGCACACAGCTATATAATAGCGAAAGGGTAATACTGATTTCTCCAGTCCATTGGCATCGCGCTCGAAAACAATTGCGTCGGGAGGGGGGGTTAACAAACAGTTCGAATATTCAAGCAGCAGCATCGGCAAGAATGTTTATTAACAGCGACTATATGTAAATAATATAATGCGAATCCAGTCTAATCGCGAATCCTAGAGTTCGCTCCAATTTCCCCATAAATACCAAGTATAGGAATAATTCCGAGAACGTCAGAAAAGCTCCGAACGCTTCGACACGCAGGCGAGCACATAAGCAAACAACAACGCGTGCGAGGCACAGCAACAGCAGAGAGACGAAAGCGCGCGTCGTCTATACCATCAGCAGAGACACTCGAATTCGCCGAGGAAACGTAGAGAAAGAGAGAGTAGGGTTCACACATCAAAGCGCGCCGCACGCGCGACTCTCCGCACAGTGCAGCACCACGCACTGCAGACTCTCGTCCACAAGGGGGTTAAAAGAATCTCTCTCTCTCTCTCTCTGTCTCTCCCTACCCTCGCGCGGCGAGGAGAGACTGCACACAGCGAAAATCGACGTGTACATACGCCGCGGCGAGAAAGCGTCGTCTACGTTATATATCAAAAAGGTCGCATACGCTCCAACGTCAAGGTTATCCATCGTCGCACGGATGCAACTGCACGAATATGTACCTCGCCGCTATCCTGTATATACGGAGTGTAATGCACACGGGGAGCTGTGCCACAGAGAGAGAGAGAGTCTGGTTTTTCGCGGACGCGCCGCTAGCCTGCGTCCCGTGTGTGTTCCCGTGGTGGCTGCACACGGAGAGAGAGAGAGCGCGAGAACGCGAGAGGCGGCAAGGAAAATCGATGAAAACTCTCTCTCACTCTCTCACTCCGCGTGTATATATAACCGTGTGCGAGACGCGAGAAAGACAGCTCTCCGCTGCTGCTGCTGCTGCTGGTGGTGTATAACATCGTATATAAGCTACCTTATGGATAATACGTAGCGCACGCAGGGAGCTGAGGACGAATCTCTCCTGTCTATATACTATAATGCACCGAGCTCTCTTTCTCTATCGATGGGGGAGAGACGCGGGGTGTATCGATATATAGGGTCCGATAAAGCAACAGTAGATAATGTATCGAGAGTCTATCGAGAGACACAATAGGGGGTGAGAAAAGGAAGAAAAAAAAACAACGAGCATGTGTTTACGCGTATACAAAGTGTGCGCGAATAATGTATGTATACGTGAAACGACTTACCTGTAAGCGCGTGCTGCTGCACTATTATCCTCTTGGAGAGAAATGCAGACGGTCAAGCGCACGCACTAATAGTGTGTGAATACGCGTGTGCGGGTTTATGTATATATATGTATATACGGTGTGCGGAACTGTAACGAAAAAAAATCGTTCTCGCTCGTTGCTAGTCTCTCGGCGAACTGCGGCACGCTCGGCTACTAGAGACTCTCGTCGACTGATGGCTCGATCCAGGGGCAGTTCTCTCTCTCTCCCTCTTTCTCTCCACCACACGGGGATAGAGAGAGAGAGACGGTGCTGCTGCTGCTGCTGCTGTTGCTGCTGCTGCTGCTGGCGGGGGAGACGACGACGCGCGCTCTCGCTCTCTTTTGCCCGAAGGGCCTCTTTCTCTCTCTCTCTCGCTCTCGCGTGCGCGAACGATGCGCGCGCTATGTGGTACTATATAGAGATCTGTATATATATATAGTGTGCTCCCTCTCTCTCTCTCTTTCGCCCGTTCGAGAAGGAGAGAAAAATATGGTCCGCCGCGCGCTCGTGTGCAGCTTCCCAGAGACCCTCTCGCTCACTCTTGGATACAAGTAATGCATATATATATAGATGTGCGTGTACGTTCTTTCTCTTATACTCGCTCGGCGACTGTTGCTATCTTGCTTTGATATTATGCGAGCGGCCCGTCGTCTCGTTCCTCTTCGTCTTTTATAACGGCGTGTTATTTGCTTTTTGCGGTGCTTTCGGTTTGTTGCTTGTTTATCGTTGGCGGCGCGCGAGGAGAAGGAGAGAGAGAGAGAGAGAGAGAGAGAGAGAGAGAGAGAGAGAGAGCGAGAGAGAGGGGGATGAAGGCGGCAGCGAAAGTTTGTTTTTGACCGATGCTGTTGCAGCGGCTCCGTGTGTTTTGGTGCTGTGGGCCTTACCTGTGCGAGGGCCTTTTAAATCCTTTGTGGAATTTTCGGAGGAGCCGATGGAGGCCGGGCTTCCTTATTTTGGTTTGGTCTGCTTATCTGTATATTATTTGTTTATTGATGATGTTACGCGCGTTCGGGGAATTTGAACGTTTGGGCGGATGTGTGTGTTTGAGCAGCAGTCCTTTTATCGATGTAACTTTATAAACTCGAGATTATGGCGGTATAGCTATTGATAAAGAAAAAGATTATATAATTTTGTGAAATGGGTAAGGAATGGACCGATAGAAAGTTTAAAATATGTTTTTTTTTTAAGAGTTTAATAACGTGTTATACTTTGACTTGTAAATGTACACAGAATTTTGTAATTATCCAAATTATCCGAGTTAAAAAAATATTGAATTTTAAGTGTGTTTACATTAAGTCGTAGTAAAAAGTTGCGTAAACATTTACATGTAAATATGTATTTAGAGCCATTAATGCTAGGTAACGATTTTATCCCCCATAACATATAACCCGCATTCGTTTGTACCAATTAGATTAACGAAGTATGGACAATTTGATTACTTTAATCCGGAAAAAAGAATAAATTTTTAATAGATTTCACGCACTTAGAGAAAATGAAATTCATTCCTTTAACGCGTTACTAAGTCAGTACATCCGTTGAAAATTAGACAATTAATAAACGTTGCTAAGGGCACAATTTTAATATACGTTATTTGACTGGATGTTACCTTTACAGTTATCGAATTGGAAATAAATGACCGATAATACTTATTAAATTATTCATTATGGAAATAGCGTGAATGTTAGCTCGCAGTAAACAGGCTCTAAATTAACTTCTACTTATATAATCAATATCAAGCAAACAATTTTCGCCGGGACTCTTTATACTGAAAAAAGACCTTTAATGAAGCATAATATTGCATATTAATCGAACCCCTTATTAAACTTAAACGTGCTCTACTATTTTGAATATCATCCATGCCAAAACAAGTTAACAGCTAATGAAATGGTACTTTGTAGATTTGAATAATTAAAGAATATTATTCTGTTAAAATCTTTCCTTGCTTATCCATTAACCTTTTTTATGAGAACGAGTATTGTATAAAAGATATTTTACAACAGTAATAGGAAAAACAGAAGGTCGAAAAATCAAATTGAATTTTTTAATAAACAGAATAATAACGCGCTTATAAGCATTACATTATATCCATCATAACTTATACATTATTGTATTGAAATTTAAATTTAAAAATAGAATCGGTTGTGAATATTTTAGGTCAAAAAATTTTCTGGAATTCATTCTATTCAAAACTTCTCTTCGAGATAATATTTCCATACCCGAAAGTTCGTAGTGGAAAAAATTTGGTTTATTGTGATTAATAAAAAGTACCATTCATAAGTTCCTTTCGCATAAATTTCCTAATAAACACGAAAATTTTCTAAATCGTGCACACATAAGTTGTGAACTGAACCACACGAGAGAATCCAAATATTTCCTTATACTAATATAGACTGAACCTTTTTGAATTTAATTTCGTTATCCCCACAAACTATCCAATTTAAATAAACCAAGAGTTTTTTTTACAAGTGCTGGCTCACAGATGTGCCCGGGGCGGCGGCGAGATGCACGTGGCGATCGCGTGGGCGGTTTTTGCGGGCCTGGCGGCGGCAGATCAGCTCTTGCTCACCGACAGCCAATTGATCGCATTTAAAGTCATAGCACGACCGCTGCGATCCTACGAATCTACGATGTGTACACACACACACACGCGCGCGCACACCCACGCATATAATTGCCGGGGAGAGAGAGAGTCGGCGACAATTACAGCCACTCTCGTAAAGCCATCTTCTAATTTTCGCGAGACGTTGGTGCGTATACACAATGTTGTATACCCGACATCTGTGTATACAAGTATAGGCTTTCCCAGGCCAATGGCCTTTTGTCGGATGCACACGAGCATATAGTTGCGTATACAGTTCTCTTTTTCGCGCAATATCTCCAGAGAGACAGTAACCAAGTGGTCAGAACTTTGTATATGCGCACCCGGGTTAGAGTGCGTCACTGGAAATGAACGGATGGGGCCTACATACTTGCCACTATAGTTTCAGACAATATATATATATATATATATATAGATATGAGCTAGTAAAAAGCTCGGATGTGTGTGTGGAGGATGAAAAACGGGTCAACTGCGAGTTTTCTTAGTTAAACGTCGCGAAATTGCTCGCGGCCTATGACATTTTTATCGACGTCTATATCGTCGGATTAGTGCCAACTTTATTCTGTTGAATGGAAAAACGTTCGCTCTGTCATATGTATATAACTTTTTTACAGTTTCTTATTTGCTGTGCGCGGATAACAATTTTAATAGGGGCCACATATCATTTGATATAGCGTATACGTCAATTGGACTACAAATTTAAAAGGACTAATAAACAAAAATAGATTGTTAAAAAAATATAATTTTGAAGCTGTCAGTATGGAATTATTGTATAAATCGTATCAGCCAGATGAAATTTGAATATGATTTGCTGCTATTTACTGAAACTGCAGAATTTTAATAAATTTTATGAGTATATTTCCATTAACAAGTCCACTCGTCGATCTTTAAATTCCTTTCATTCTGCTCCATTTATTTTTAAAGAACTCGAGCTGCAGAGATTTCTCGAAAAATTTAAGCCAATCCATTAAAAATGGTTTTCGGAATTCTACAAAATAGAATTTTGTAGAATTCTGAATACAGAAGTATTTGCAAATTATTTGAAAACCAATTTAAGCTTTAAGAAATACTTATTATAAATGTTCTATTTTTAAGACTTACAAGATTATATCATAAGTATTTCTAACAAGTTTCCATATGTCTTACACCGGTTGTTATTCGAGATGCTTGGTTATAGGGTTATCGATGACGTTCCTGATGTGTACACCTATACATATATAACGTATTAGGTCGAAAACAATGCAACAAGCAATGCCGACAAAAGGCAGCAATCCTTGTGGAATTTCGTGGTACATTTTCTGGTCGTAGCCGACGAAACTGTGGCGAGCGGGTAACGGAATACTTGGCAGCTGTGGAAATGATGTACTAATCCGCTTTTGGCATTTGCGATATTAATGTTTATCTATTTCTTTCTAGTTAGAAATCATATAAATTTACGAAATTTAATTCTACAATGACATTGAATTAACATACTTTCTTAATCGTTTTGGCATAATAAATTGAACCAAAATATAGATGGAAATAACAAACATTATTAAATTTTGGATCGTCGTGTGATTGGACTATTTAATATTTATTATCAATCCGAAATAGAAGTGGGTTCTTTCTTAAAGTTAAAAGAAAATCTAATCTCGTCTATTAGGTACTTAATTCTTGTCATCGCACTATACAAGTACCGCTTTATTCATGGTCGCTCGTAAATTTCTGTTACTTACTGAAAGTAATTTTCATTGTCATTTTTTATACAGGGAATATGTTACAAGTATTCTTGATAGATCGTACTTTTTTATCGCGCAATTTTACAGTCGATAATTCATTAATGCTGCAAGGCCTTAAGATTTCATCAGAAAGGTTTTCTGCAAAAACGACAGCTGATTTATATTTTTTCATAAGAACAATAACAATTGATTCCACAGTTTTCTGCAATATGTTACACATATACACATTTTTCCAATTAAAAGTCTAGAAAATTATTATGATAAATGGTATTGTAGAGGTGTAAAAATAAATAATGATGCATTTTATGTATCATTTGATTACATCTTTTGTAATTTCAACAAAATTGATTCTTCTCAACAGATAAAATAAATATTACAACTTCCTCAATTACTCTATACATATATATCTTTTTTTAAAGTATAATTTATTAAGGAGCGCAAGTAAATGTTGCCTTGGACGCGAAGGGACTACTGGGAACGAACTATTTTCTCGAAACTTAAGTTGAAATAAAATTTTCTTTTATGACGTGACTACTTTCCAGAGTGCAATTTGTTCCCTAAAAGCGAGGTTACTTCAGCTGAATAAGCTTTTTTTCTTTAATTTGCGTTATTAAGGCTTATGACTGACATTTCACTCATGCACGTACATTTATATTTATGATATGTACGACCGGAAAACAATGTTTTATGTCAAGCAGTTGTCCGAATGAATGGAAGTCTATGGTTGCAAATTATACGAAGAATCCTTGGAGAAGTCGTTTAAATGTCAATCTCGGCAATGTAGTTCATGTATATGGACTATTCGCCTTTTTACAATATAAAATAGTATAAAAAAAATATATTTTTTAGTTAAATATATTGCATTAATTTATAGAGCTAGAAACATAAGAATGTTAAATTGTTGATGTGCATTTTAGAAGTTTTGTATAATCAACTATTTGAGGCTTCTTTATGGATTATTTACATACTAGAACCGCGTATCTTTATGCGATCAAATCTCACTGCACTTAATTGAAACGGTGGACTGCTTTAATCAGAGAAATAAAGTTACATTCAGATGTCAGAAATGAACACCATGTCACTCTGTATAAATATTATGTTTTTAACTCCCCCTTGGTGTAGAAAAAAAACTACTTTCAGAATAAAAATACATTCCAACGTGTAAAACATTCTAAAGCAATTTATTTCAACCAATTATATCTTAAATTTCTTTAAAATTCAGCTGTAAGAAAAACAAAAAAAAATCTTATCACTTACATTGTATTATTGTTTTTTTTATATTATTATTTTTTTATTATTATTTTGTATTATTATTTTGACTGCACTAATATATAAGTAGCCGATCAAAATCGATTGTTATTTTCTAACACGTAATACGTGATTTTTCCTGAGCCTCGCGACCCTAAGT
>UELV01180947.1:0-11985 GCA_900490015.1 Megastigmus stigmatizans
ATTAAACACTAATATATTGCTTTTCGAATAATTTATTAAACGTAATGAAAATAACAATTTTTCAACCTAATGATAGGTATGAAAAAATCAATTAAAAGAAAAAAAAATTGCCCGAAGGTAGGATCGAATCCGCGCTTCCTGCGTTTTTCAGCAGTCAAAAGCGCGGAGAGAGATGGCGCCATTTCTTTTCGACTAATTATCTCGAAACTTTACACTTCTCAAAACCGAGTAAATAACCGTTTCCGATGCAAAATTTTACGTTCTTTCGTTTCGTGCAATCCATTTTCTCGGGGACGAAGCCGTTCTCGAGATACAAGCAAATAAAACTTTCAACTTTAACTTTTCTTTGTTAACGCAGTACGCGCCACGCGAGGCCGAGCGGGGCCACGCGATGAGGCGCGGTGCGTGGCGGAGGAGTGGGGTTACAAGAGACTCTTACATACCGAATTAGTAGCAGTCTGCTGTCAAATTAGTAGCAGCTCTGCTACTAAGGTAGTAGCAAACTACCGAAATAGTAGCACGCTGCGGTGAATTTAGTAGCATTTTGCTACTGATTTAGTAGCAGAGGTCTGATACTGTTTTAGTAGCAGCCGTTTGCTACCAAATTAGTAGCACATTTTTCTCCGTGTAGGAAGAGAAAACGTTAACCCACAAAAGGGGGGTAACGTCACAAGGGCTAATTAAGATCTATTAAATTGAATTTTTTTTATTTCGAAATTCCCATTTTTGCAGGTCGAACCGGGCCCGTTTTATTTTGCACGACACAATGTAATATTGCGCAAATTATTTTTGGTAATAAAGGTTTGACTGTTTGAGTCTCTCTAAAGGTGACCTCTATGAATAAAATGCTTTAAACTTTTCTGAGAACCTAATAAGTTCTTTTTGTTCATTACTAACCGCAATCCGAGCCAAACTTTTTATGAATGTAATCAGGATGCGCACATGAAGCACAATTACTGGCCTGTATAGAAATATATATTTTTTATATCGTATGCTAGTTAATACCTAGTCTAATACATTGTACTCTCTGTACTCAACATATATACTAGTATTTTGTATATAGTATTTTTCACGGAACTTCGGCTCATCCTATGGACATAATTAATCTTTGAGTGATAATTGTTTACTTTTGTCTCAAAAGAAGTAAAGGTGATTTTTCTAATTTATTTACGATGGTATCTAAATAGTATAAGTTATTAAATTCAGATTAAAATAAATATTTTGATAAAATCTGATAATAAATTTCAAAAATAGACTGTTAAGCAAAGGGAAATGACAATCGCGATTCTCTTGGTAAACGTAGTAATAAATTGAGTATTTTTATTAAAAACATCTAGAGCTGTTTAATTTTTGAATAAGTGTTGTGATATGCTTTTCAAAAACTTCATAATTTGTAGTCTCAAATTACCTAATGTCAAGTTAAATTAATTTCTGGTTGTACAAACAGTTAAATTGTATTAGATTTTTTCAGTTTTAGGTAATTTTGAGCATTTTTTATCATAAGTAATTACATATTATGTTTTAATGTTAAACTAGAAGCAAAAACTTTTGATGCTAATAGGTTATATTTTGTTAACTGAGTTAGAAATCCTTGCTAAGCGTTAATGAAAATATTTTCTATTTTTGAATAATGAATTTTAATGGATAAAAGAGATTGAAAGTACTGATAATGTTATCATATAAAAAAAAGTTTGAAGATTGTTCTTCAAAGGGTCTGAAAAATCTTCAAGCTTTCACTTCCCTGTTGGAAATATCCAATTGGAATTCTAGCAGGATTTTCCAGGTTCTGCGTGGATTCCAGTTGACTAGAATTACATGAAAAAGTTGCAACTAATGGGTGCTGAAAAATTCTTTAAATCGTGGAATAAACCTTTACACATATATCTATCAATTTAAATAACATTACAAACTTAGTAACAACAACCTAACTTACAATAAGATTGAAAACGTACTTCAGATCTGCGATATTTCTTTTTAATTAGTTTGACATATAAATAACAGAAAAAATTAAAAAAAAAAATTAATTTTAATTTTTTAAAGTAATACTAGGAATTAAAATTTTGATCATATAATTTAGCTTTGTACGAATATGTTCTTGGAGATATAAAATTTTAAAGAATCACCATAAAAAATTCTATTATTTTACTTTTTGGCAATGTACATCACATAGACAAAATATAAAGTGGAACCATTTATAATCTTTCAAAGAGATAAGTTAAAAGTACTTTTATGACTAATAAGGTAAAAGACCCAGTGAATGGACACTTAAGAACATGTACTAGTGATTAGACACCCCCAGTGTCTGGACGATTACCTTGGTTGTGATTGGTCGAACGCGTCCAGATACTAGTGCTGCCCATTCACTAGTCGTGTCCAGTCACTGGATCATTTACCTTAACTGGTAAAAATTATTTTTGTTAAAAAGTGATATTTTTTAATAAATTTTTCAAATTTTTTGATAGAAAGTGATAATTAGTACAGGAAAAATTATCAAATATTATCACTTTTTATAGAAAAATTAACACTATATAATTATTACTTTATAACAGAAATTAACATATTTTATCATGTATAATCTCTGCTTAAAAATCTAGTTTTCTTTTATTTAATTACAAAAAATTAAAGTTCACGTTGATTTTATGCATTTATTTAGTGGTACCATGCGGATGATAAACTGGGCAATTAAGTTTTAATAATCGTATTATTGAATATTATAATTTTAAAAAAGCTAAGCTTTTCAAACAATAATAATAAATGATAAATTGTGATAATTTTGATAAAACTTAATGACACACACACGCAAAATAAAAAGTTGTATGCACCGCAGACCAGACCTATGGTATTCCCATGTATTGTGACCCACTGAAGCTAAATAGGATATTGGTTTTTGCCTTATTTATTTATTTATTTATACCAGTACAAAATTACATAGTGTGTTGAATACCATCCATATAATTCCCACAGAGGTAAACACAGTTACTTGTTGGTGGGACCGGTTACAATATATTATAATATAAACCTTAAAACTAAATTGAAATATAATTTGACTTATTTAAATATCTAATAAAACAAAGTAACAAAGAAGTGCAGGGTATTTTGATATGTTGTGCATCATATATTTCCAAATTTATAAGAGTTAATATTTATTGAACAGATGTTCTAATCCATTCTTTAATTAATTCTTTTTTTTTATATTTTGTATTTATATTCTTCATACTTATAGGTAATTTGTTGAACAGTCTTATTGCTACAATGTAGCTATTCTTATTACTTACAGCTTTACACATTTTTGGTAATTGTAAGCTTTTGTATCGTGTTGTACTGTCAGAAGTCTGAACTTGAACTTAAGACAATTATAATGATAATATAAAGCTTCCATAGCAAATAATTGCGTAATATTCAGAGGATTTTTGTTTGTTATAAACTGATTTTTATTGATAATTTTCAAGAGTCTTTTTTGCAGGTTTATTTAAAAGATTTACTGTATTTGAATAAGCACCTCCCCATGAAATAATACCATATCCAATAACACTATTGAAGAGAGCATAATAAATTACTCTCAATGTCTCCAAGCTCATTACTCTAGCCAGTTTATAAAAAACATATACAAGATATTTGGTCCTGCTATATAAATAATCTACATGCTTATCCGATTTCATGTTATTGTCGAAAATAATTCTCAAATATTTGCAACCATCTACTCTTTTTAGTATTTTATTATCTATATGAATCTCAAATTTATTTGGAACACTATCTTGGTAATTGCCAAAGGTCTTATAAGTGGTTTTTTGCTAAATTTAATGACAGTTTGTTTAGAACTAACCAGGTAGATATCTCTTTAATTTCGACGTTCATTTTATTTTCAACCTCACTTCACGTATTGTCTTCAACAATAATTGCAGTATCATCAGCGTATGATATTATATTTTCTTTTAGCATATCATCAATGTATAATATAAACAGAAGCGGACCAAGAATTGTTCCTTGGGGAACTCCTGTATTTACATTCATACTTTCACTAATATGTCTTTTATTTTTACTCTTTGCTATCTATTGTTTAAATAACTTTCCATAAGTTTGTAAGCATTGCCTCTTATTGCATAGCAATATAATTTTTTAACAATATTTCGTGATTGACAGTGTCAAATGCTTTGGTAAGATCTAAGGAAGCTATAGCAATAGGTTTGCTTTTATCTAGATTATTGTACAGTTTATTTGTTATGTGTTGCAGAGCATTCTTGGTACCTCTGTTCTTTCTGAATCCGTATTGATTGTTTGACAGTATATTGCTGGATATAATGAAGTTATAGAGTCTGTCATAAACAATTTTTTCTAAAAAATTTTGGCCAAGTTAGATATTAGAGATATTGGCCTATAGTTGTGTGTATAGTTCTTGTCATTGGATTTGAATATAGGAACAATCTCAACATTTTTTAATGCATCTGGCCAGATTGAGGTTTCCATGCATATATTAAAAATATGTGAAAGTGGTTGTATTATAAAATTTGAGAGAGTTTTAATAGCTTTGGCATTGATATTATCGACACCTCCGTTTTTTATTTTCATATTATTTATGATATTAGCAACTTCAGTACAATCAGTTGGATGTAGAAAGATAGATTTGGTATGCATTTTCGGCATTTTTAATTGAGTGTTGTCCGGAGTTTGTATTTTATTGCTCAGTTTCAGTCCAATATTACCAAAATATAAGTTCATACCGTTTGCAATTTCTCTAGTATTAGTGACTAATTTTTTCCTAATTTTTGGCTTATCAAATTCCATAATTTTCTAGGATTGTGGCTATTTCTTTCCAGTTGCAAACGGTCATACCTTAACTTAGCGTCTTTTATAACTTTACTCAGTATTTTGTCGTATTTTTGTATTAATTTTTCGCATATATATTATTGGGCTGCATTTTCCAGGTTTTATAGAGTATTTCTTTCGAATTACATGAGATAATTATGGCTTTAGTGATCCATGCATTCCTAGGTACCGTGTGGGACATCCTTTTGTTTACGTTTTTAGTTATTATAGCGTGTTCAATGCAGTTTTTTATCTTTGAGATTAATAGGTTTATTGCTAGGTTAGAATCATTCAGAGACAAAACTTCATACCACTTTTCTTTGTAAGCAATTTTTTTAATTTTCATATAATCTATTATAGTTGTTATTCTTTTCCAATTATCAAATTTAATTTTTTTTATTGTTAGAAATAAAGGGTAGTGGTCAGTGATGCTATAATGTAATTTGCAAGTTTTAATTTTTAATGTAGTAGTTTTAATGAAAATGTTGTCTATGCATGATCCTTTATTTGAGGAGTCAGCTGGTCTAGTAATTGTTTTAAAGCCTGGTTTAAAGCCTTTTTCCATAAAATTATTCAAAAACTCTTGTCCAATGTAATCTATATTTAATAGGTCAACATTATAGTCGCCTATAATAAAATGATTTTTGACATTTTGTTTGTTTTTTAAAAATTATTTTAAGTACATGGTGAATTCAGGTTTCGGTAAATCGTGTGATCTGTATAGTACAGATATCTAAATTTATGTATTATTGTCAGTATTAATAATCGTATGCAAGATTTTAAGTCTACCAATTTGTATTGTTTCTGTGTATTCAATTAATGCATCCGATATATACACAACAACACCATCACACTGATTTATTGCACTTTATTATAATACATTTTGTAACCTGAGATAGAGAAATACTTTTAACATTCAAGTACTCTCGTCTCAGTGCAAACTATCATAAAAGGTTTGATGTCAAGGCTATCAATTAAAATTTGTAGCTTATTAAAATTAGCATTTAAGCTTCTGATATTTATGTACATAATATTATCATAGTTACTTTTAAAAAATCTGTTGATTCATTTTTAAATGACGATTCTTTCCCTATCAATTCATTTTGCATTTCATTTATAACTTCAATGTTGTTCTCCATCTTTAGTTGACAGTAGGGCTGCCAGGTGCTGATTCCATCAGCGGGGCAATATATTTGTGTAGAGTCATAGTTGGTTTGGATTTGTTGCTAGTAGAGATTCCTATGTTACCGATGTAACGCTGTAAAGTTGGATTAAGTGGATACTCTATGTTGTTGATATATTTCTTGATTTTATTTCGTAACACTTGGCAGCACTGACTATCATTTGCTACATGTTTGGTATCATAGTTGATCTTAAATTTATTGTTGTGATAAATACAGTTCACACAGCACAAGTCTCGTACACTGCAATTAAATGAATTATGAGGATCAGAGCACCTCAAACATACCTTCTCATTTTTGCATTTACTACCATTATGGCCATATCTACCACAGTTATAACATGGTCTAGCGTTGATGTCGTCGTAGACTCTACGATTTTGATAACCAATGAAAATTTTACTTTTATTTTCTTTAATATGCTTGTAGATCTCTGAGGATACTTCCACAATGATGAATGTTAACTTGCTTTTTGGATTATCAAACATGTGTAGTACTTGGCATTCTCTGTTAAAGTTTTTAAAATTTCTTTCATTTATATAATTTTCTATTGCTTTATTTAAAAAATACACTTTTTATATGTGTTCAAGTAAAAACGTCACCGACACACAAAAATAAAAGTGGAATATATTTTTGCTTGACCCACCTACCTTTATGTATTTTGACGCCCTGAATCCGAATATGAAGTCAAATTAGCTAAAATACCTTCAAAACTTCAAATAAATCACAAAAAATAGCGAAAAGTCACGTTTGAGAGAACGAGAAAATTCGGGAAAAGTTTTGCTGACCTTTACCAAGTGTGTGTTTTATGTATTTTGGTGCACTGAATTCGAATCTGAAGTCCATTAAGCCAAATACCCTCAAAATTTTGAGGAGATCGCAAAAAATTGCGAAAAATTGCGAAAAATCGTGAAAAATCGAAAAAAATCACGTTAGCAAGCACGGGAAAATTCAGAAAATTTTTTTCTAACCTTAATGAAACGTGTTTTTTATGTAATTTGATGCAATTAATCCGAATCTGAAATCCATTAAACCAGATACCCTCAAAATTTTAAGTAAATCGCAAAAAATTGAGAAAAACACCGTAAAATCATGAAAAATCGAAAAAAAATCGAGAAAAATCACGTTAGCGAGCACGAGAAAATTGAGAATAATTTTTTCTGACTTAGATCAAGTTTACTTTTTATGTATCTTGATGCACTGAATCCTAATCCGAAGTTCGCTTAGCTGAACACCCTCGAAATTTTGAAAGAAAATTTCACTTTACCTTTTGACGAGTCGCTTTTAGGTTTTTATGACATCCGTTTATGTTTTCGCATCCTTTTATCTTCGAAAGATCTGTGGAGAGGGTCCTCCGACGCTTCTTTTCTGTTACTACTGTCTCTCTTTAACATCCAACAAAAGTCAGCTATCATATTTATATCTCATCTACCTTGATAACGTCGTTCCATTTCCTTAATATCTTGATGAAATCTTTCTTCTTGCTCTTCACTAAAGTCTCCTAGATTCTGCGGAAAGGATTCCAGATGTGAGTGGAGAAAGTGTACCTTGTAACATTAGGCAGCCCATTTCTTTATAATATCGAAGCAATTCCACAATTATTTCTTTGTAGTTTTCTTTCTTGCCATTACCTAGAAAGTTTTCAACCACTTTCTTGAAGCTTAGCCATGTTGCGCTTTCTTTGGTATTCATTTTAGTTAGCAATAAAAGCTTTTTCATTCAACATATTAAGAATCTGGGGACCGTCAAATATTCCTTCTTTTACTTTAGCATCATATAAAGTCCTTGTTTAATTCTTTAACAAATTATTTTATTAATAATCCAAGTTTTGCGTACGGGGATAAGGAGAATAAATCAAAACACCCCGTGAACTTAAATTGACGGATACTTTATTGGATCTCAGATTCTGCTTACAACAGTCCTCACGAGCCGCTCTCTATCTGTATGCGCACACAGTTTTTTACGTGCCTCGAGCGCGATACCGGGCCCAACGCGTCCGCATGCTCACGGGTCTCACGCGTGTCCGCCTCGGCGCACGAGCGCCGTTTGTCACCTCCCCCGTGGGGGCGCTACTGTTCGACCGCTATAGTGCTAATTTCGGTTTCGCACTTTTGAAGCCGTATCATACGCATGTACGCGACACCAAGTTTATTATGAATAGGAGGAGGAAGAAAAATCTTAAATGGTTCTACTAAGGGCTTATTGATGATGTTTTATGAACCAGGTGCCATCGAAGCCCTGGTAGGCCAATCTTTTTTAACGTAATAGCGTTCGCGATCGCTGCTATCCCATAAACAAAGAAAACATGGAAGCTTCGTAAATCCTGACTACTGACCTAAGATCGCCACATATAAGTCAGTTGTGTTCTTTGTATTTTATTTCATTCTAAACAATTTTAATATTTTTGTAGTCCTCTTTTAGTGTTACTGAATGTGCTATGAGTATTGGAGTCGTCCTTCAGACTTTTTGGAGGAGTCGAGATAAACAATCTCCACTTTTCAGGTTTATACATATTCTCTTCCAATTCATTCCTGAGTCCTATAACACCATGGCAGTATAACAAGACCTTGTCTTGAGTAAAGTATTCTCTGAAAGATTTATTTCTGGTTTTATAAACTGTGACTCCAGTTTCTTTCGTCAATTAATTTTTCTCTGTCAACCTTGATGCTAATAATTGGACAGTGCTAATTGTCGAATTAAATCATTTAACTCTGTATAATTGAAAAAGGGAGGTGTATCGTCGACTTTTCCCTCTAGAGAATGTATTTTTCGTCACTCTCGTACTTGTCGTTTTTACTGCCTCGACTTTCGGACTCTTCAGGTCAATCTCCATCTGAGATGAATCAGTTTCTTGATCTTCGATATTATTATCTTCTACTGGTTTTATCACACTGGAAACATTACCATATTCTATATTTTATTCAAATTTAAAGAGTTAAGATGTATCGCTTGTGTCATGCATTCAGCTAGTTTTTTTCCTTTTTATGGTGAAAAAAGAATTAGAGCGATGGAAAAATAAATTCTGCTGCCTCGGAGGATCGTGGAAATGGTGACAACTGCCTCGAATGAGGATATGAAGAAATGATCCATTTTCAAATCCTCTGAGGTAACGATGCCAGTGAAGGCGCGCTGCCTTGCAGGGGCGCGTTAGGGTGTGAAGATGATGCCATAGTGCTTCCGATGACGAGTTGATATTGTCCTCGTCAAAGTCAAAAAGCCTTCGTACTTATACCTAGGGAGGTACGGGGGCTATCACCCTTAGGACGGCGGACTCACCTGCGATCTGAGCAGGATCCCTAATGTGCGAGTTTTTCAGTAAAACTATGGCTCAAGTATATCAAACTCCTCGAGCAATCCCTAGTACATCAACGTCATCAGTGACGACTCATACATGCGATTGATCCAATTTCTTCTGTTATGTTTGTGGAAAATTTTAAATAAAAAAAAATCTTAAAAACTTAAGTAAGAATTTGGAATCTGTACATGAAGAGTGCTTCAAATGTAAAGTGAATGACGAGGAACGTTACTGTCTACCACAGTTCGTATGTAGCGGTTGTAAATCTATGGTGGGTCGCTGGAAAAAGGAAAAACATCAATTGAAATTTATCAAGCCTAAGGTTTGGAGGGAACCAAAAGAGCAGGGTGACTTTTACTTTTGATGACAAAAACGAAAAATTATAACTCATTAATCTTGAATAAAATAGAATATGATAATGTTTCCAGTGTGACAAAACCAGTGGAAGATAACAATATCCAAGATCAAGAAACTGATATAAGTTTTAGTTTATCTCAGATAGAGATTGATACATCTGAAGAGTACGAAGGTCGAGACAGTAAAAATGATGAGAACTAAAGTGATAAAGAATATATTCCATACCGAAACGTCGACGATACGCCTAACTTTTTCAATCAATAATAGTTAAATGATTTAATTCGAGAATTAGCAGTGTCCAAGGATGGAGCTGAATTACTAGCATCCAGGTTGAACTAGAGTCACAGTTTATAGAACCAGAGATAAATCTTTCAGAGAGTACTTTACTCAAGACAAGGGCTTGGTATACTGCCATGATGTTATAGGACTCATGAATGAATTGAAAGAGAATATGTATAAACCGTAAGAGTAGAGATTGTTTATCAACTCCTCCAAAAGATGTCTGAAGGGCGTTCTAGAATGAAAACAACAAAGAAATAGTTGTCGAAATGCGTCGATGTTACGAAGAAATGGGTTGCCTAATGAGTTACAAGGTGTACTTTCTCCACTCACATCTGGAATCCTTCCCACAAAATCTAGGAGACTTTAGTGAAGCGCAAGGAGAAAGATTTCATCAAGGTATTAAGGAAATGGAACAACGTTATTAAGGTAGATGGGATATAAATATGATGTAAACCCTCTTCACAGATCTTTTGAAGATAAAAGGATACAAAAATATAAACTTGTCAAAAGGCAGAGTGAAATTTTCTTTCAAAATGTTGAGGTTGTTTGGGCTAAACGAACTTCATATTAGGATTCAGTGCATCAAGATATATAAGAAGCTAACTTGATCAAAGTCAGAAAAAACTATTCTGAATTTTCTCGTGCTAGCACGCGTGATTTTTCTCGATTTTTTACGATTTTACTGTGTTTTCCGCAATTTTCTACGATTTACTCAAAATTCTGAGGGTATTTGGTTTAATGCGCTTCAGATTCGGATTTACTGCATTAAATTACATGAAAAACACCCTTGATCAAGGTTAGAAAAAAATTTCCTGAATTTTCTCGTACGCACTAGCGTAATTTTTCTCGATTATTCACGATTTTTCGCTATTTTTCGCGATTTATTCAAAATTTTGATGACGTTTCAGCGCGTCAAAATACATAAAGATAAGTGGGTCTGGTTAAAAGTATATTCCACTTTTATTTTTGTGTGCCGGTGACAAATTTCTTAAACCTCGAACACACTGTATTGTAACGGGGCTGTTATTATCGCGGTGAGAACGTACTTGCGTTCTCAGTCCTACCTGCATACACGTTGCAGCGTCAAAATCGATCGATGATTTGACGCTATGCAGACTGCAACAGCTCTCGTTCACAAACACGAGACTCTCTTGAAGAGTCTCGTTTTCCGTTGTTCAGAAACATTGCTTGCGAGCACCGTTAAATGCTCGCAAGTCCTGCTGCTCAGATTTAATGCACAGTAGAAATGCTTTTAGTAGATAAGCAATGGGGATTCTGACTTCTGGCGCATGAGCCAGAATCCCCATAGGCTTCTGACCCATGAGCCAGAACCTCCACAGGATTGAAGGCCATGTAAGCCGCTCTGGCCACTAGCGTCTTTGCCAGCTGGCTTGAGACGAGTGGTCTGAGGCGATTTTGCGTATCTGACACTTTCTACTTTAGGTTGTAGGTGTTCAAACTAATGACTAGGAATTATCATGATAATACTTTTTTATTAATTTAGCATTGTGCAGGGCACATGTTACTTTGTGTGCTCCGTTATGGTTTATACATATTGTTAACAATTTTTTTTTTTTTTTATTCTGTTGCGTGTGTGGATCCAAAGCTGAAAAATTCATTTCATTTATGTCGTGAATATTAAATTTAAAGTTTGTTAACCATTCTTTTTTTATTGAACCCTTAACCAGTACTCTGACAGCGTCATGTAAAGCTGCTCTAAGAATATTTCCCGCGACACAATAGTCGATTTCTTCTGAATTCCGTGCCAAACCATGATACTTGGAGCGAAGCCATCTATTTTCTTGTTGAATATTAAATACTAGAGGTTCTGACTGATCATAAAGTGATACTATTGCGAGTTCTTTGAGTATATAGTCGTTGTCTGACTATTTAAAGCCTTGCATATCTACAACATACTCCATCATGAAGTAGAATGCATTCTTTACTCATATTACGTGTTATTTATATTCATAAGCTCTGCCCCTTCCCCGTTTTCACCCCCACTACATTTTCTTTACATCACCACTAATTGGATTATATTGAATAATACGATCGTGTAAAATTAGACAG
>UELV01180948.1:0-5000 GCA_900490015.1 Megastigmus stigmatizans
ATATATATTTGTCCCTATCTATATAAGTGGTTGTGCTCTGTTTATGCCCCATTTAAACATCAAAAATCATTTCGGAACGCTTTCTTCCTCGCTCATACTTAATTGCGTCTTTCTTCCTGTTTGTTATTTCGATTCACACGGCGATGGGTGACAGATTTCAAAATATGGAGTATACTTCACCGATTGTACATGCGGTACTTTTACGTACAGTTAGATTGAGTATAAAACTAAATACGGTATTTAAATTTCTCTTTCAAAGCGTATAATTGCAATAAATAATTATCTGCATCCACTTTGTTCGCTCGACTTATAGCTAAGTAATATTTCTTTACGATTTTTTTAAAAGTGAAAATAGTGAATTGTATTAATAATTTGAATAATTATAGCTTGCTATCGATCCGCAACCTTGAACTTTTGCTGCACGCACAGCAGGGATATAATTCATCTCGCAAATCCAATAGTGACATAAAGCTATAAGCTATTTCCAACGATCCGAGCGCTCAGCCTGGCATCGATTCAGTCGACAAATCTAAGTCTAAAAAAAGTCGGAATCATAGCCGTTACAAAACATCTGCCGACTCGGATCTCGAGGAATCCTCGGGTGCGCAACTGCATCTATGTAGCGCGACTCGCTGTCATATCGGCGACGCGGCGGACGATCGCGACGCAGCGTCAGCAGCTAATAGTCGGTATGTATAGGTGTGTGGGGGCCGGGCAGCTCCTTTAAATCCCCGTCGCGCCTCTCGCACGGGGGGCCAAAAGCGCGTTCGTCCATGCAGTTGGCGCTGTGTGTGCAGCCAGCGGCGGCGGCGGTGCGCGTGCCAGGCGATGCGTGGCCGCTGTTCCGTGCGACAGCTACCTACTGCAAGAGCGAGAGAGAGAGAGAGAGAGAGGGAGAGAGAGAGAGCGAGAGAGACAGAGAGAGAGAGAGAGCGTTGACGTAAGCCCCAGGTTACACCTGACGTATCCAGACGGATTTCTGCCTCCGTGGCTGCCGTGTCGAGTCATCGCTTCGCGGCTCGTTCCCGAACTCGTTCCCCAACACACACACGCACTCACACACACATTAGGCCACGAACTACCGCCACACACATGCCACGTCCGACGAGATTCTAATGTCAGCTCGAGGGGGGCCAGGGGAGAGGCAAAGCGCGTGAATGCCATTGACCACTTTTGGCTGCGGCGGTGGCACCGCGCGCATACACGCGACTCGACTCCATAACGCACACCTATGACATATATATATATATATATATATATATATAAGCGTAAACTCTCGTCGCGTGCATATAACGAGAGCTGACAACGCGGAAACGTATCAAACTCTCCTCCGTCACCGTTCAATTCTTATAATTTTCCATCGGTTATTCCGGAGATTTTTCTTTTACCGCGCCGCACACACGCGCCTATTTATCGCTCGAGAACTGGATATTTTTAGCTTTCGAGATTGATTGGCCTGCTTAAAATGCGCGTTTCGGACAAACCTCTGTGTGTATATGTGTGCGTGTATGGGTTGCTTTACGACTATAGTGGATAAGATTTTTAATAAAGATAGTTGTAGATACGAATCGAATGGACAGACTCGACTATCGATTATTTTGTGTTCTAGTTTGGTATAATACAACACAACAGCGGGTAGAAACGAATGTGGTATAAAAAATGATAAGAAGCAAGCAGCTGCTGCTGCATAATTTGGTTATATTCGAGAAATTAAAATAAATGTTAATGGGATCAGCTTTATTGCAATAATATAACAAGGCTGGCTGGTGCGTCAAGCGAGCGTTTGAGAAAACAAAAGTTTTGATATTCTATAATATAAAGAGTTGCAAAATTTAAATAAAGAATTAATGGCTCGTTAAAGCTCGCGAGAGCCGCGCACATAGGACTATTAAAAGTTGCTTACTTGAGTGCCCATTTAACGAATAATCTTTGTTTATTATGCACTCATACAAATTTGATAATTTTACAAGTCGTTTCTCTCGTAAGCTTGGCCGGATCGCTCGTTTGCTCGCTCGCTCGCACGTATACAAGCCCGCGAGCATGTCTACATGTTTATTATATACACAGCGCGCGCGCACACACACACACTCACACACGCGGAGAACCGCGCAGCTCTAGATCAGCGTCGCGGATAAGCAAAATAAAAGTTATACTCCTCATTGTTCGCACGGCGGCATCTAATTACGCGCGTGTGCAGAGCCGCCTGCATGTGTGAGTATATATACGTGTGTGTGGCTCTCGCGTCGATAAGCGCCAGACTCTCTCGCAGACAGCAGCTTTTATACATACCTACACTCGATGCACTGGTGCGCTGTTTGATTCTCCCGAGAGAGAAACAGTATTCGTGCAGTACGTGTATGTGTGCGCGCATCTGCCTTTTACTCATTTTACGAAGAAAAAGCGCGGAGCCGGTGGTGGGGAGAGAGAGAGAGAGATATATATATATATACGGGCGAGAGAACTCCGTGGAAGTTCAGCTGGGCAGCTTGGCAATTAGCACGGACGTGGTGCGGACGATGATAATTAGTCGTGCTCTTGTTAATCCGAATCGATCAAATAATTATACGCGAGACGGGAAGAACCGTATATATACCTATATGCGCGATGCTCTCTCACGAGTTTGTTTTAAGGGGGCCGATTCCGAGATTGCAATTATAATTAATAATCGGCCGCCTTCTCCTTATGCACACGCATGATAAGTATCTTTCAGCTCCTTTTTTTTCACTTAATTCCCGCGCGAGTAAGACGATACCTCGGCGTAATCAGAGCAGCTTTTCCTCGATAATCAATCGTCGTGTGAAGATCAGTTCTAGGTGTTCTGATGAAATTAGCCATTGATGACTGAGTATTCCAGAACGATACCTAACAACAATTCTAGACTTGTACTCCAGGGTCCAGAGATGCTTCCAGAAGCTTCATATTGATCGCAACTGAAATCTTAAGATAGTCAAATCGGTCAATCTCGTCAATTAAATCACTCCGGGACATGCTGCAGTTTAATTCCGAAAATCCATTTTCTTTTGTTTTGGGACCATTTAAAACGAGGGGGTATCATACAGCTTTAGCCAGTGCTTGTTACGAGCCGAGACTCTCGAGATTTATTAACGTGTCTCGGCGATGATGCGTGACGCGATCCATCGCATAAGTCATCTCGCGGTACGTATATATACACACAGTGCAGTCCTGCACGAGTCGCTGAAAAGTGTACCCATAAATCGCGGCGCTTTCCCAGAAAACGAGAGGTTCGAGATATGGGGCTCGAGAGGCAGCTCGTTATCGGTCGACATCGAGCGCTCTGCAGGAAAAACAAGAGCTTGACCGTGTGTATACGCGTGCGGAAAAGCTGCCCGCTGCTGCAGGACCACGTCGGGGAACCGAATAATCCACTGCACGCACGAGTCTCGGATCGCCGCAAGGAGAGGCCCCATGAGTTTCTTAGCTCGAATGATTTACCGGGACTCGTCATGTAAAACGGTACCGCGTGCGCGCAGAGAGTCGGCCGAGTCACAAGAGGGCGCTGATTATCGCTCGAGATATTGTGGTCGCGCACAAAGGAGAGACAGAAAGAACTGCTTTTCCTTTCGCTCTCTGTCTCGTCGTGTCATCCTTCTCTCTCTCTCTCCCTCTGTTTCTCTCTCTCTCTCTCTCTCTCTCTGGGTCTCCCTCTCGGTCTGTATAAGAGATGCTTGGCCTCGCGAAAGAGCGAAGGCCCCATATTATAGTCGTCCGTAGTCTCTCTCTCTCTCTTTCTCGTACCGAAGCGCATCTCGAGATTCAGATATTTTTTTACGACCTCTCTTCTTCTTCTGCTTTCCGCTTTTTTCCCTTCTTTCTTCTCCTTCCTTTTTTTCCCTCGCGCAGTTCGTGCTCGGACTGCCGGATCACGCGCTCATAGGTCGAGCGTCAGGTCGATTGGATTATCGCGGGACATCTCAAAAAATGAGAGGAAAAAGAGAAGGAGAGAAGAGAGAGAGAGAGAGAGAGAGAGAGAGAGGAGAGAAAGAGAGAGAGAGAGAGAGAGAGACGTACAGCAGATAAAACTTGAAGGACTTATAAAAAATAAGCGAGGAATCGTATTTTTTTATTCTACCGACAAACGCAAGTTTATTTTTCGCTAAAGTCACTGTATTTTTAATAATAAATACAATTAACGAATAAATCAATTAAGTTTGTTATAATTCTTTCGTTATTTATTATAATTTATATGTGTTTACGTCCAGCAAGTTTCATTCCGGTGCAAAACTTCATAAATAGCTTTCATCGATCTTCGCACACGCAATAAACTTTGTTATTAATTCAAAAATTGTACAATTAATCCATTAAAGCTGCAGAAATAAAGTTTGTTTGCCGCAGATAGGATGGACGGAGCTGAAAAAGAAAAAGGACTTTACTGCAGCCTTATAGGCTAGGTTAGTATTGCCAGGCGCACGCGGTGGATTAAAGTGACGGCGAAGTGGTTATCTGAGCGCGGTATACTGCATTTATAAAGGGCCGATAGCAATTGTCTACCGTATCTGCGAGTTCCATTTCGATGCTTCGACCGTGTATAGCTACAGCAGAGGAAGAGACGGAACGGACGAGAGACTATACGCGCGGCTGCGCTCTGCCATTTACCGTACAGAGAGAGACAGAGAGAGAGAGAGAGAGAGAGAGAGAGAGAGAGAGAGAGAGAGAGAGAGAGAGAGAGAGAGAGCTATACACGAATCGCAGCGCATACAGATTGCATTCTATCGGTAATTTCGTTTGCTCGCGCTCTCCCGAACTAACGCAAACAAACGCCGCGGTGAGCGAGACTAGCCGAGTGTACGCATCCACGTACACAACAGACGCACACAGGCAGATACAGACACGCAGTCGCCGCGCAGTTACAGGAAAATTTAAAGTTTTAAAAAATTCCAAATTCAATTGCTGCTCATACGCGCGCGCGCAAATGCGTGTCCCTATATATACTCTTCCTCTTCTTTTAGTTACGTATTACACCGACATTTTTGTTCCTCGTT
>UELV01180948.1:7500-25841 GCA_900490015.1 Megastigmus stigmatizans
CAGCTCGCGCGCGCGCCCCCTCATCTGGTTTTACGCGCCCGGAGAAGGAAAGTGCATAAAGCTCTCGCTTTCGAGTGTCCTCTTTCTTTTTACTCCTTCGGGAAAGCCTCAGCCTTTTTGACGATCTCTCGCTCGCTCCACCTCAGCAATAACGAGACCGGCTACTCTACTCCGCGTTCTCCTGCACACCACTCTCTTTTTCGTTACCGATTTTCCTTTAATCAAAATTTCTTTGTCCTCTTACCCCTTTTATTTTTCAAGCAATAGCTTATCTGCCCCTTCATTGCTAATCGATTAACTTTAATGTGTGTATCTATGGATTATTGTCTAACTATAAAGCTTCAACAATTATTGTACTTATAGAAAGATGAAAGCAATCAACTTTTGCTAATTTTAAATAAATGTGACTCGAGTTGTATCGAAAACTTTGAAATGTCTTGTAAAAGTAATGTCGAAAATACAATTTAACAATTACAATAAACAATAACAAGGAAAGCGAATGGAAAAATGGATAAGATAAAAGGCAGAGAATCCTGAACATAATATTGGAGAATCCCGCACGGAATAGTCGAATAAGCCCGGATAGGAGAGGAAGAGGAGTAAGTCAGAGGCGTGTGAATTTTTCGAAAGTGTCCATCCCTTAATCCCATTGCGGAAGAGCGTATCTAGCGTGCAGGTCGTGAATCGAGTGGCAAGAGTCGGGGGGTGCGGAGGGGTTGTAGGAGAGAGCGCAGAAGGGGTGGGCCGGCAAAAAGGTAGACAGAGGGCACAAGTCGGAAGTAGAGAAACTGGCTCTCTCTCCCTCTCTTTCTCTCTGGGCGAGGGAGGGTAGCGAGAGAGTGGAAAATGGCGAAGGCAGGAGAGGGAATCAAAAGATAAATCGAAAGAAAGAGATATCGAGTCGTTCTGCGGCGCCCACTGTTGGGGGTAGGGAGGAATGGAGAAAGAGAGAGAGAGAATAGGTGAGTCTCGGCAGCGCTTGCAGCAGCAGCAGCAGCAGCAGCGGCGGCGGCGACGGCAGTGGAAGACGCGCGCGCGAGGAAAAGAGAGAAAGCGTGCAAGGGGAGGCTGCTGCTGCTGCAAGCGCTGCTGGTACACGGCAGGAGGGGTGGAAGGCCGCGAATGTCGGAGGGAAAAGAGGGAAAGAGAGAGAGAGAGGCTCTTTGGCGGATGCGCGCGGGAGCGCAAGGCGGACGGCGAGAGGGGGAGGGGTTGAGGGTGGAGGTGGATGAGGAGGAGGTGGAGGAGGAGGCGAGCGGGGGAGTCAGAGAGGAGATAGATGTATGTGGGAGGGCCGCTCGATACAGCCCCAGCAAAACCTCATCCTCCAGCCAAAGCCAAGCATCGCATCGCGGAGGTTAAAGTGAGAAAAGTCAACCCTCCCTGCAGTCACTCGACAGAGTCCTTCCGCGCTTCCGAGCATCGGCTTGGCAAAAGGACCTATATATCCATATACATATACGTATATAGGTATATACATATATGTATATACGCAGCAGATAGTAACGAGTGCAGGATACGTGCAGATACAAGCCGAAGTGTCGCACCGCTGCATCGGCTCTTAGGTTGCGTGATCGTCCCAGGATCCTTTCTCGGGTCAAGGACCTTGTACCACCTCCCTATAACGCATCGCCTGCCCGTCTCCTTCTTCTTTTTTATTTTGCTCAGTTGACCTCGTTTTGAACGTACATCCCCTCCCGCCCCTACGAACCAATTTCGATGGACGAGCGGATCTTAATAACACATGATACTTCTCGCTCTGCAGTGTAATGCCTAATTTTCACATGCATGAGATCGCGGTTTCTACTTGAAAAAATGTAATCTTGAAAAATAATGAGATACCCGACTGTTTCGGGAGCTATACGAAGATGGTTGGATGAGTAATACACCTTTCTGTAAATTTTATACTTTTGTTTTAATAATGATAACTATTTATACATATTTATTTTTGTAATTTAAGATTTTTCATATGAGTTCTAGAATAAACCTCTGATTTTAAACGCATTATTTTTTAGTATTTTTATGGCAAAAAAAATAAAGTTGCTGTATTTTTTTATATTAAAATAAAATTTATTCATATATATTTTTCTTGCATAAAAAAAAGAAAAAACCTCTTTTCAATATATTTTACGAATATAGATTTAATATTACAACGAATACATCGTCCCTAGTCGAATAAGTAACTTTTCCAAGTTTTCTTCAGCAACAATAAATAATTCATTTCGCAGATATGTGAAGTATTAAGGGTCAACCACAAAGAGGCCTAGATCAGAGTTGCGAAACTGATTTATCGAGAGCGAGTAGCTTCGCGCACGTGGGTCGCAGACAAGCAGAGAGAGAGAGAGAGAAAAGAAGCAGCTGCAGCTATAAGATTGCACGCGAGCATATGCACGAGTTGTTGATAATCGAGCGAGGAGTCGTAGGTCATGAGCCGCGGGGAAAAAAGCGATCTAGCCGAGTGAGAGGGTGAGAGGGAGGGAGGGAGGTAGACGTAGAAAAGAGGCATATAGAGAGCTGCGAGCTCGGCCTTTTATCGAGAGACTTTTAAGCCCACTTTCCCGAGTTGGCAGGCTTTCAAAATTCCGCGGAGTAGGAGGAGGAGGAGGAGGAGGCGAGTCAGAGACACACGAGGGGCTCTGCCTGGTGCAGCGTCGGCTTGTCACTTGGCTGGTTATCCAGGCACTTCCATGCCCGGCCACACGGATACGAGTGCATAAACATGCGAGCGAGGCGAGCGAGCGGCATCCTAGTCTAAAGAGTACCTTTATCTCTAGCGAGCCGCCTCGCGCACCCGCACTCTTTCTCTCTCTCTCTCTCTCTCTTCTCTTCTCTTCGCTCATGCCAGTTCTCTCGTGCAGTTGTGCGCCCGCGCACTCGCTCGTAATGCTCTCGCCTATACACTCGCACGCACACACAGCCACACACACACACAGACGCACACGCACGCACACACGGGCGCGTGCGATACCCAGCTTCCAAAGACTCAGACTCGAGCGTAGCTCTTTCTACGTCTCTCTTTCCCTCGCTTCTTCTTGTGCTCGCTCGCTCTCTCCCCGCGCGTGTGCCCATGTATGCGCCGCAGAGCCTGCAGAGAGAAGGGAAGGCTAGGAGTACGAGGAGCAAGAGCGAAAGAGAGGGAGTGATAGAGGGAGTGAGAGGGTGCGCGCTCACGTAGGTTACTCCTTTCTGCTGGCGGAGGATATTGTGATTTTAGCGTCTGTGTAATTATGGAAATTAGCGACATGGAAAGCCTAGGATAAAAGGGTTGATTATAATCCAGGCGCTGAAGAGGGAGAAGGTGGAGGTGGAGGAGGCAGGCGGCAGGAGGCAGGGAGGAAGGGAGCCGAGCGTCTCTCTCTCTCTCTCTCTCTCTCTCTCTCTCCCGTACCACATGACCATAGATTAAAACGCTCCTTCTGCACTCGCGCGCCTATCCGTCCTCTCGCTCTTTTCACTCTCTTTCTCTCCTCTCTCTTTCTCTCTCCCTCGTCTCCTCTCCATCTGCATATTCTATACCGCGTCCTCCGCGTATCCTGGAATGACGATGATATTATAGGATCAGGTTCCTATCTGTGTGAGCGCTCGCCGAAAAGGAGCTAGAGAGAGGCAAAAAAAGCGCGGCGAGACGAGAGCGGGCTGGGAGTAGGAGGGGGTGGGGAGGGGGGTAGCGGGTTGGGAAAGAGCGAAGATCCAAGAACGCAGCGTGATTCGAAGCGACGTGAAACGAAATCCCGGCTCTCGAGCGTTGGCGCACACGAGACGACCGAGAGCTTTTCCTTCGTGCTCCGGAATATCTGTCCTGATGGCAAATTATCTTCTATTTTCAAACTTCCACCCCCTTATATTATACACGTATATATTCGCGCGTCTTGGAGAAAATGTTAATAATGTTGAATGGGTAGAATATACATGGCGCAATGCTATACGAGGGGGGATATTTCCCCTTTTTTTCGAAAACGAAAGACGGAATTACAAACTATTAGCCGTAGCCTCGTAACGGGCGCAGCTTATTTCTACCCCCTTCCTCTCCTACGCGAGTTCCATAATTTTTTTATCAACCCCGGAGAAACGAGAAAGTTTTTTCCCAGGAAAAATTGCCTGCCAGAACGGATATCGCCGATTGCACGGATATATAGAGGCTGGCGTTCGCCGAGGTATAAGGTAGGAGGAAACAGAGAGATAGAGAGAGAAAGAGGAAAAGAGAGGAAAAGAGCGTGCACCTTTTTCCTCTCTACCGCTGCTGCTACCCCTTCGGGCTTCGGGCATCGGCTTCCCTCGCGCGCCGCTTTCCTTTTTTCTCCTCCGAGCTCTCTCTCACTCTCTCTCTCTCTCTCCCTCTCACTCTCGGCGAGATAGATCCCTCCTCTGACGCGTCGGCCTCACAGCCTCCCCTCCTCCCTCATCGATTCCTCCCCCTCGCGCACGGCGGCAGCGGCAACGGCGGCGGCGACGGCGGCGCGGGCGGCAGCAACGGCGACACGCTCTCGCTCCCCGCTTTTTTTCCTATCAGGCCATTGGACACGGCCAGGGAGTTCGCGGCCGCATTCTCTCCCTTTAGCCGCCCCGACGAACCTATGATGTGATCGGGTATCGAGTATCGGCTCGCGCTCCCATTGGTCGACTCCCGAGCCGCTCGCCTCCCAGTTATACGACTGATTTGTTACGTAAAAACGTCGATAGCGTTCTATACTGCCGCCCCCGCCAATGCCGTCGACGCCGCGGCTGCCGCGCACCTCCTCCTCCTCCTCCTCCGCCCGGCTCCTCTTCCGCCCTCTCCCTCACCCTCCCTCGCCCTCCTCTCCCTCCGCCGCCCTCTCGTCGACGTCGCCCGTGCTCTCGCTCTCTCTCTCTCTCTCTCTCTCTCTCTCTCTCTTTCTCTTCTCTCTGCACGGCACAGCAGACGGAAGGAGCGGGAGAGAGAGAGAGAGAGAGAGAGAGAGAATGAGAGAGCTGGTGCACACTACTCTTTTTTATCGGCGCTCTGCGCCCCGCTCGCTCACTCTTGTTCGTTCAGGCGGGAATAACGCTTTGACGAAGAAATGGCCGCCCGACGTCGACCTCGTCAGCGAGGAACGACCTCGACTTTTTTTCTGCCCGCTTCTTTTATTCTCTCCTTCTCCTCCACCTCCTCCTCCTCCTCCGCCTCCTCTTCCTCTCCTTCTTCATCTCTCATTCGCTCCCTCTCTCTCGCTCTCACTCGCACTCTACTGCACCTCCGCTCTGATCTCCGCTCGGCGTCGTTCTACATATATACGCGGATAAGACGTGTACCGAGATCGATCTCGTCTTAGCTATAGTCTCACATTCTTTTCTTAATTAAACTTTTCACGCTCCTTTTTTCATAAAACATTTTTTAAGACTTCGTGTTGATATAGTGTGGTCTAAAAATCTTAAACTTTCTTATAGGAATGAGGACAAGGTAAATATCGTAAATTTTTTCATATTTATTTTTTTTCATCACTTTTCCCGAGGCTCTTCATGCCTAGCTAGCGTCTGAATTTATTTTTTGGCTCCAAAGAAAATTTTATAATTATGTGATAGTTGCGGTTTAATCGCACTTTCGCTAAAGAAAATCCATCTATATCTGTCGATTAAATTTACGAAATATTCCTTGAAAATGTATCAGTTTTTTTAAATATAAAATCAGTAATATTTACGTTATTTATTTTTATAACGAAATTTGTTTCATAAACATTGCTTTTATACGTATAATAATTTAAGAGAGTTGAATTTAATCCGAGTAATCAGAAAAATTCTGAATAAACGTTTTAAAAAATATCCGTACGGCAAGTAAATTCCATTCATTGTGTATTAATTATAAAATCGTATTTCTTTACTCGCATTTCATGCAAATATTCAATTTTCCATTTCAAACAATTATGCATTACATGATAAATACGAAAATATTTGAAAAACTGTAAAAATACGAAACTTAAGAATTATTTTTATTAAAATTTATCAAATTTTTTTTCTGAAATACACTGTTATAAAATGAAAATCGCTTTTCGTACTTGTTTGCTTTGCATATATATTTTTCGTTTCTTAATTTATATTCAACCAAAGTAATTCAGAACAAAGTACTTTCTTTAAGAGTATATATGTAGTATTAGTTGACGATACCAATTTACTTTCTCTTTGAAATATCTAACATTTATGCAAAATAGGTTTATTGAATAACGCATAAATATTAGTTAAAAAATGTATTTCCTTATTCTTTGAAATTACAAGATCGCGTTCAACGTCTAATTTCGTATCTAATTCCACTTCGCGTAAATCACCAGCGATTTAAAATGCACAGTAACTCACAGCGGTTTCACATAAAACTATACGTTCACGCTATTGTGCGCTCTTTCAATTTTCTCTAAAACTGTACCCATAGAAAGGTAAAAAGAAAATATTTTACTCGGAAAGAGAAAAAGAAATGCGAGAGAATGTATTTTCTAAGACACATACGCATTCACGACAGAGAGAGAGAGAGAGAGAGAGAGAGAGAGAGAGAGAGAGAGCCTGAAATTCGACTCGGTCGTGCATCGGTATACAGATGTGTCGAGTTCCCCTTTGAAAATTTCGAGATGAATCGCGGTAGTCTCGCTTGATAAAGGCGCGCAGTTTCCCTCAGTTGGTCTCTCGCGGAAGAAAAGTCGCGACGACACACACGCACACATACGCCGCGTGACGTCCGATACACGGGACGATCTTCGTAAGTGCGCTTCATTGTCGGCTCAGGGCCCCGCGCGCAAGGAAAGTGGCATTGAATGGGACACCGGCGCCATTTAACGCCGCACAAGTTTCCCGTTGCCGCGACGAAGCCAGCGGCGCGGAACCTATTGTGTAAACATATATCTCTGACCGGTGCCGCTGCTGTCGCTGCTGCTGCTGCTGCTGCTGTCCGCTCCTGTGCAATGAGCTATGGTTGCCTATGTGGCGTCCAACTCCGCCTCGAGAAGAGGGACGCGCGTATATACGCGGAACGGGAAAAGAGAGTATACGCCCGATTCTCCGCGCAGTGCGTTATGTCACACATCACGAACGTGGGAACCGCGGGGAAACGCCTGCTATATATATATGTACGTATATATGGCAGCAGCTCGATGAGGAAAAAAGAAAAGGAAAGTATATAGGAGAGCTCGGCGATCCTTTCGAAATCAACCGGTTGCAGGCTTTTGTTATCTCGTTATTACTTGGCTTTTATTATGCGCTGCGAATTGCAGCCGGGCGATATCGCGCGCACAGGTTGCCAAGCCACATCGCGCGCGAGCTGCTATATATACGTGCATGTAGCGAATATACCGTATACAAGCACCCGTTCATTACTCGACATTGTTAATTTTGACAAATGGCCGCACGCCGAGGAAAATGCAAGGAGTGCAGTCGAAGCGTGATTTTTCGTTATGAGAAAATCGATGTGCGAGGCATTATTGCGACCGTGTATATACACTCGCGCTACCAAGAAAAATATTATAACTCTTTTCGCTTTGTGCGATGAGGAGAACTTGCCTACCCCGCCATTGTCCTTAATTGGGTAAGAGATTTTTTTTCTACCTTTAAACAACTTTCATCTCCAAATAATCAAAGGACTTGACTTTTCCACCGTTATGTATCTTTTCCGGAATAACTAATTTTTTCTTTTTAATTGAGTTTTTATATTTTTATATTAATAAAAATGGCCTTTACGCTATTATTACATTTAAATTTTTATTCATAAACATTATGTTGAACTATCATTAATTTCTATATTTCTGTTGTATATTAATATTAAAAAATTGCTAAAATTAGTTATTTATTGCAAATTTTCTTACTACACTGTCCACATACCCATTCCCAGCAACTATAGTAAAAACTTTCTCTAGCACTGAGCCACGACAGCCCATTTATCAGAGTTTAAGTTTGTGAAAGTCTGTAAACAAAAAGTTTTTAAAATCGAAAGTATTTCACGGTGCACGTATATAAAAACATCTCTTACTTTTAAATTCAATTTAGACTCGCAGTCGTGATCCTTGAAAAAAAAGAACAAAATAAACTGAAACTACATGGTACATAGTAAAGCGAATCGAGTGTCACAAAGTCAAAGTCAGTAGGTCGGAAAATCCAGTTTTGCAATTAATGAGAAGAAAGAGCGCGGGTTCATTGAACCAATTTCGGAAATGTCGCGGAAAAGCCTTTGGAAATACGTCGGGAGCCAGCGGCGTTCGCCGTTGTAAAAAAGCGAATCAAAGCTGGGGAGCGCGAGAGAAGCTTTATATCTCGGGGCCGGGTAGAGTAGAACAATTGATTTTTCCCACGGAGCATTGGAAGCAATGGCGGAGCCATTCGTACGTACGCGCGCAGGAGTAGCAGCAGCAGCAGCAGCTTTACAACAATGGAATAGGAGAAAGAATGGGATAGAGCGAGAAAGGTAAGGGAGGCGTGGAGAAATCGGAGGATAGAGAGAAAGTGAGGAGAGAAAAGCTCTGCGAGAGAGAGAGCGAGAGAAGTAGATGTAGCACCACGACGCGCAGACTCAATATCGCCGAACCGAACCCTCCGATAGGTCGAGGTTCGACTTCGAGGGGAGGGAATAGATTTCCAATCGGGCGAGGGTGGTGTCCTCTTTCTCTCTCCTGCTCGCTCGCTCCCTCCGGGGGAAGTTGCGCGCTCCGCCGTTGCAATCGCTCCTCTCGCTCTCCCTCTCACGAGCGATCGCCAGGCTGCCGCTGTAGGTGGACCCGACGCATTCCACGCACCTCCATATCGAACAGTATTCGCTCTCCCACCCGTTTGATACGCGACGCGCATCCCGCCGCCGCCGCCACCACCGCCACCGCTGCTGCTGCTGCCGTCGCGACCTGTGGAAGGGAGGCAGTGCGGCGCGCACGGCTGCAGAGCGAGAGGACAGGAGAGGATGCGGAGGAGAGAGAGAGAGAGAGAGAGAGAGAGAGAGAGGCGCCGCGACTCTATTGACCAGGCTTCGATGCGCGCATCTGGGCGTAACCCATTCGCTCGTTCGTTCGTTCGTTCGTTCGTTCGTTCGGTCGGTCGTACCTTCCGTCCTTCCTCTCTCTCTCTCTCTCTCTCTCTCTCTCTCTCTCACTCTCTCTTTCTCTCCTCGCTCCGTTCGCTTTCCTCTCTCTTCCTGCTCTCTCCAAACGGTATATCTATAGGGAAAGAGAGAGAGAGAGAGAGGAGAGCCGCGCCTGCGAATTGTCGTCGTGGAAAAATCGAACTCGGCGGATAAACCAAAAGCGCGTCCTCGGCTCTCTCTCCCCTTCTTCTTTCGACGCCTCGCTCGCTCTCCCCTACATATATACACCTATATATAGCTTGTACACCGCCACGTTCGCCATTATTGCTACCAGCGTCCTCCATTTCTCCGACGCGAACGCACGAACTGCTCTGGTATAACCCTCGATCCCCTGTATATACGCGGGCAGTGCACTCGCATTTTTCGCCGCTTTGTATATGCACACCGCGGCCATTCTCTCTTCTCTATTTTTGCCGCGAACGTATTATCGGAGCAAAGCTTGGCCCCCTCTCGCAGCTCCTCCGTCTCCGTTTTCTCTTTTTTCTTTTTTCTTTTTTTTTTTCAATTGTTTTAGCAGCGCTCGCTGAAGTTTATCTCACTGAATAAGCGGGGGCCACGGAGGGAAAAACAAAAAGTTAATGAAAATCCAATAGCCAGCGGGGGGAAAGAGGCTGCAGGCGGAGAACGCGCCACCAGCTTTTGCCTCTTTTTCGAGCTCTACGATTTTCGGTATTATCTATCTGTGCAGCGCGGCTGCTGCGGCGAACCGGCAAACGTTATAAATAGAGGGGCAATTCTCGCTGCGCGTTCAACTTATCGTGCTTATATATTTCGTGCATTTTCTCCGACGCGAATTTTGCACGTAATCAAATACAGCTAATTAAATTGTAATTCTTTGCCGGCGCGCGTGACGCTGAAAAACTGAACTTTCCATTAGGCTGCGGCTAGGCAGCGGCCTTTGCCGACGCCGCGAGCGGAATAACGCTAATCACTGCTCCCATTAAATAAGCTTGAAAAAAGAGCTACCATTATACGTATATACGCGGCTACGCGCGTGGCAAGAAAATTCAGATCGATAACTACGCGCTCGCGAGCGCGGGCAAATAAATAAAAGCATCGCAGCCGAGCTGGCCGCCGTAGTCCCTCGTTCGCTCGCTCCACAAGAAAAGATCGTCCCTTAAGAAGCAAGCCTCGGCGCGGATACATATATATGTATATATATATGCAGGCTACTAGGTTCCCTCATAGATCACCGAAGCTCGTCGCGCCGAGAAGAGAGAAGGAAAGAGAAAGAGAGAGAGAGAAAGAGAGAGAATGGCTTCGTCTATCCTCAAGCTCTCTTCGAGGCCTTTTTCCTCGTTTTTCTTACTTCAAGCTCCCTCCCCTTCCATCTCGCTGTCTCCTTTCCCTCCACTTCCACATCCACCTCTACCGCCTCCGCTAGCCTTCGGAGCGAATAGCCCCGACGAACTAGGAGCGCGTCCCCCGCGGTATTTACACGTCTTCGTTCTCTCACGAAAGAGAAGAAGGAGAGAGAGAGAGAGAGAGAGAGTCAGCGAGAAACAAAGAATTATTGTTTGTATGCCCTCGCGGGTGGTAGAGGATTTTACAGTTCACAAACTAAGTTAGCGCCTATATATATATATATACGTGTGTATTCGAGCAGCAACAGCAACAGCAACAGCAACAACAGCGATGACAGCCGCCGCAGCGCAGGATTGAAGCTGTAAACTCGGCTCATCTCTGTTTTGCAATGCGCTCGCGCGCGTCTCGTGGCATTAGATTTTTATATCCGGGAGTAATTAAAAGAGGGGGAATAGGATAAAATAGAGCGATACTGAACACGCGTTTGCTCGAGCGCACTCAAAGGCTGGAAAAAAGCGCAGCTCTTTGCCGGCGTCTGCACGCTTTCTTTATCGCCAGACTTTCCCTCTCTCTCTCTCTCTCTCTCTCTCTCTCTCTGTCTCTGTCTCTCTCTCTCTCTCTGTCTCTCTCTCCCTTCTTCTTCTCTCATTATTCCATGTTCCGCGGCGTGTACCTTACACGGCACCGACAATATACGAAATTATGTGCGCAGATTTACACGGGTTACAGCAGGACGACTCCGCGTGTCCTCTGCAGGTATAACAGGCTCTCGCCGCCGTGGCGCGTATATAGCGGGAGGAGGCGGAGAGACTCGAGTCCGACAGAAACAAGAGATGGGCTTGTGCGGGCCGCGGCCGCGGCAACGGTGCAGTCTGGAGACCCGAGGAAAGGAGCAAATGGAAGAAAAAGAAGAGACAGAGAGAGGCAAACCCACACACACACATACGATCACGAGCGAGTGAACGAGAGAGAGAGACAGAGAGAGAGAGAGAGAGAGAGACAGAGAGAGAGAGAGAGAGAGACTGGAGACGCACAAGCGGCCGCCATTGTGCTTTTTTCTCTCGTAAGCGCGCGCGAATACTCGCGTATAAATCGCTCCGGCAAACCAAGAGAGAGAAAGAGAGCGGTGTGCAGAGCCTCTCTCCGCGAGTGAGCGAACGAATATCCCAGGCCGGCCAAGCTCGTGGATTAGATTAGTCGTGAGTTATAACCTCGGCAAGGAAGCCCCGCCGCCGTCGCCGTACGGTCGCTTCTTCCGCCGCCGAGCTTCTATGTACGATTCTCGATTAAAGAATTGCCGAGATGAAAATGAAGAAAAACATTTAACCGGAGGTGCAGCTTCTCACCTATAACTACTATATATATGCTAGTACAGGACTCTTTCATCCCCACTCGGAGCAAACTTTGATTTCGAGAGCGCGCGAGCATCGAAAAAACCTCACTCCGCATCGCGCTCGCGATATTTCGAAGTACACTTTCCATTGCTTTTTGTATTTCTCTTTCCTTCTCTTTGCCTCTCCCTCTGCCTCTCTTTCTCTCTCACTTCCCTTTTTTTTATTCTTAGTCGGAAAAGTTTTAATTGCATTTTTTTTCGCGAGAAAAGAAATTACATACGAATCGCCGCCATTGGTTTCGTATGTATGCGCGCGTCTGTGTGTAGTGCTCTCCGCGTGATTCCGCAGAAAAATATCGTTTGGAGCGAGTTTTCCCAGCTGGCAAATACGAAATACTTTCAATTACATTTTAATGATAGTTCCATATATAGCTTGCACGTACCCACCCGACCCGTAGTTTCTGAATATTTGCGTGGTTGTGAGTAGGACCTGTGTATACGTCTGCGTGTGCAGGCTATACGTGTGCAATATGACTCGAATGTTTGGATCCGCGGTGCGTGTATATTGGAAAGCTCAAAGGGCATGGAAAAGTTGCTTATATGAGACCGCCGCCGTCGCCGCCACTGCAGGCTTGAGTGTACGTGTATTGTGCAGTCGGGAACATTGGCTATCCTCATTTTTTGCGTCTGCCGAACGGCAGCTGATATTTTGGCTCCTTTTTTTCTTTTTCGACGGGGTATATTGAATTTTAGTTTTTTTTATTACATTGGTTCAATTTTACTTTTGTAATAAAATTCCAAACTCATTCATCTTTTGTTCAAGATTACTTTATATTTTAACTGTCATTGGTTTTCGAAATATAATTTCTTTATTTCGATGTGATTTTTTCTCAAAATAAAATATAAAAAAATATAGGGTTTGTTTTAATATGAATTAAAAAACCAATCTAAATAATATCTTAACCTTGAAATAAATATATTAAAATAAAATGGTGTTCTTGTACGTACTTGTACCACTGTTACTACTTGTATTGTAAATCGTAATAATTTTATTTAAAAACTGTATTTTAGACTAATTATTTTCTAACTAATTTCATATGTAAAACTAATACATAATTCACTTTCAGTTACTAAAAATAATAATAATCAAAGATGATATAAACAACTATACGAAATCCATTTTTTTTGTTCGAATCTGTCCCCTTTAATAATTTTTCGAATGCTTAACAAATCTGAATTATTTGAAAGTTTTAGCAAGTCAAATACATCGTCTATTTTTCAAACAATCACAATTTTCAGAATAAAAAAACTTTTTGTTTTCAATAACGATAACTCGGAACAAATAAAATATTACGGAATTTACTTGACCGTAAAATTAAAGTGAAGAAAGTGAAAAAATTTAGCTTTCTAATAATACAGTGAAAATTGCTTACTTATAAAATGAAAGAAAGTGCACAGGTAAGGAACTGTAGGTGTAAAAGGCAGGCAGAAAAAGAATGGCAGGGTCAATCGCGAGTCAGGTCGCGCCGGTACGAGAAGGAGTGCCACCTCGGGAGAGAAGGACGGTGGGGGCGGCGGCAGCGGCAACGGGTGGATGGGTGGGTGGTCGGTCGTATTGATCTCGTCGACTCTTGCTTTTCTCAACTTTTTATTCGGCAGAATCAACCGTCCGACCGCCTCCAGAGGCACTGCGAAGACGACGACGACGACGACGACGCCCAACATCCGAGTATCCAACTTTACTTCAAATCCTTATTCCTTTGCGGATTCTCGCAGAGCGGCAGAACTCGCTCAACAACTCGAGCCAATGAAACAGGCCTGGAAAACTTCATTTTGTCGCCGAGCAATGGTCTCTCTCTCTCTCTCTCTCTCTCTCTCTCTCTCTCTCTCTCTCTTATATTTCTCCTCGTCCTCTCCTCCATCTTCTCTTCTTCTCCTCCTACATCTGGAAATTCGAATCATCATCTTTAATTGTACGAAATTGACTCGATGTGCTTCGTTCGCGCGACAAGTTCCATAGAAGAGTCCAAAATATGGCACATACACGAAGAACACGCATATGAAAATGCAATTTATGCCGGTGAAATACATCGCTATAATTCTTCAGATAAATGAAAGTTTTTCCTGGGCTAAAGTTGTTTTCCAAAGCTCGAAAGGAGAGGGATGGGGAGAAATCTCGAGGAGAGAACCTGGCACATTCGCGCCAGGCTTTAATAATTTAATCATACATTTCATTCGCAGGGAAAGAAATCCCACGACTTACATCCGCTGTCCTCTCTTTTTTCGTCTCTCTCTCTCTTTCACTCTTTCTCTCGCTCTCTCTTTCTTTCGCCTCCTCCTCGCGAGGACGCGCCATAAAACTCGCGAAACTTGTAGCTCGGATGCTCGTCACAAAAGCTAAAGCAGCAGCAGCATCAGCATCGTGTGCGCAGCAAGGTGTGCAACTAGGACGGAAAATTAAAATTCAGTTTCGCCCGACGAGTCGCACGGCGGACGAATTGAAGCTCGCAAGAGAGAGAAAGAGAGAGAGAGCAGTTTTCATTTCCCATTCCCGCCCAGGAGATATCGTGTATTTATTTGTCTGTGAGAACCTACGAATCCTCATCTGCCTCCGGTCTGGCTGTTCCTACGCGCATCAGCTCGCCCTTCCTTCTTTTCTGTGAGACGCTGCTGCTGCTGCTGCAGTCGCTTTCCACCACTTTTTGCTGTTGGAATTTTGCGCCTCTCTCTCATTCTCTGTTGGTGTGCAGACCGCCGCCTCCCCATTTCCACCGCTACATCTTCCCCGGCGTTTTCGCGAAATTAATATATTCCCTCATATACTTTGCATATTATTGCGATATCATGTATAGCTGTTACTCGGTCTTTTACTAGCGAACTGCTCCCGCCGAGCGCTTTTCGAGGAGCCGGCTTATTTATTTGCCCCGCGTTTGACCGAATTTCTCCGTCGAAGCTTTCTTTTCGTTAAACGAAAAATTGCCGAGTCTAATAAAAAGTTATCGCTATCGAATTTCGAGATGGGAAATGTAGGCGTTATTTTACGCAGTACAAGAGCTTATCCATATAATTTAGGCTTATTGAAAAAGGTCAATTTGAAAATTCATACCTTATTATTTGATTTCATTTCTGGTTTATTTTTACTGAAATAATAAAAGTTTTTTTATCGACTTCTGTCAGCTCTGAAGTAGCGAAAAGTTCATTGGAGTATACCAGAATCGACTGAAAAGCATAGCTCTTAAAATATTTTTACTAAAAATTATCGTAAATATGCAAGTACATTTTTATATCTACCTTGTAAAATTTAATTTTATAATTATATTATAATTTTTTCTACTTTCAACAGTCTGCGATTGAATTACAAAAGACTATTGTAATTTTTAGTAGAAAATTCCTGTCTCATGCAGTATAGTGCGCTCCTTATAACTTGATTGTTTGCCACCGAGCAACTTGTAGTAAATACGCATAAAGTTGGATTGATTAAAAGTGCCAGAGCCAAGGCGTAATTTGAAATTATAGAAATTGAATCGCAGAGCGGAGGAAGAGGAGTAGTAGAAGAAGCGAGGCGAGGGGATAAGCTGCAGGCGATAAGTCAGTCCATAACGATTCATAGTAATAAAACGCAATTTTAAAGATTACATCCCCGCCCGCCGAGGAGCAGCGCGGCAGCGGCAGCGACAGCTCTCGGATCTCGGATCTCGGATCTTTACTTGGTCGGAGCGAGCAAAGTTGCCGTGGAGCGAGCTGCGCGAGCTAACAGCTGAGTGCGATTCGAAGCCATCCAATCAGCGGGACAGTTTAATTTAAAGCCGCGTGCGCCCAGACTAAGGCCTCGCTACGCCTGCCGCTCGCGCCGCCACCGCCGCCGCGGCTCGATCGCTATTTGCATCTGCTAAGTGATAAGTAAACCCCGCAGACATATATCCGGCCGGGCGATAAGCGGGGAAATAAATCGCGAAAGTTTAAGTAGTTATAAATCTATACTTACTGCCGTAAAGCGACCGACTTAACGATAGATAGAGGGAGAACCAGTGCGAGAGAGAAAGAGAGAGAGAGAGAGAGAGAGAGAGAGAGAGAGAGACAAGGAGAGGGAGAGAGAAGGAGAGAGAAAGGGAGAGGGAGCAGGATATAGACAATCGTCGAGGAAAAGAAGGCGGTGCAGAGGGAAAAGGAAAAGTGAGATTATGAATATAAGGAGAGAGAGAGAGAGAGAGAGAGAAAGTTGAGCAAGCCGGGGAAGAGAGAAAATAAGAAGAGCAAACCGTAGCGGGAGGCATAAAATATAATTGCATCGGATGGCGTCACAGGCTGCACGCCCCCGGCGCTAATAGCGCTACACCCGCGCTGTCTCTCTCTCCCTCTCTTTCTCTCTCTCACTCGCATTTTAATGTCTAAATTATGTTCGCATTGAAGATTGACGAGAGTAGGCTTTTCTCTCTAGAGTGGGCTGCTGCGACTCTCTCCTTTCTCTCCCGCTCTCGCGAATAATATATATATATATATAACATCATCGATGCCCAGTCCTTCGTTCATTTCCAAGGCTTTGATACATTCATTATGCATTCGGCGTGGATATATTTCGTTAAATTTTCCTCATGCATCGTGGATCTCCTGTTATTTCAGTAATAAAAATAAGAGACCACGGCTGCGTGCTTTCTTTTTCCTCTTTTATCGACGAGCTGGGATATACGTAAGCTGAATTAAAGATGTTTATTCTGTTGCGCCGGCGAAGCAATGTGAAAACATTAATTAAGACTCGACACGACGATTCGACGAAACCTTTCAGATTTATCCTCAGGAAAATATTTCTTTTTCTACGAAAGATTTATGAATCGTTCGGTCCAGCTCTCGCAGAGGTCTGCCGCGGAAAAGCGAAATCAAGAGAGAGAGTTAGAGAGACAGAAAAAGAGAGAGAGTATAAGAGAGAGAGCAGCGAAGAGAGGAAGGGTAAAGTGAGCATCAGAGAGAAGTTTGACTTAAATATAGAAACTCGTTTGACTGCGCTTTGTTCGATCAGCTCGTGGAGACACGCGAGACACGCGAGCGGGTAAAGAAAAGCCACTCGCACGCGCGCGGACCGAGGAGAAATAGAGAAAAACAACCAAGAATACGGATTTACGAATGCTGACGTGTACCCATATGTGCTTAGGGAACGGAAAGAGAGTAATGACGGGATGGCCGCGACCGAAGCAGAGAGAGAGAGAGGGGGGGAGACGAATACTTACGAGATTAACCTCCCACCGTGATATTATTAAAAGACAGTGGGCCAAGAGGGATGGGGGGGGGGGAGCAAGAAAGACTCTCGCCTATTCGTATACGCGAAAGAGGACTCTAGGAGCTGCAAGTTTTATTTTAATTAAAGGAGATAATCCAAACACAATTATTCTGCAAGTAAAATATTTTCTAATAAAACAATACTTTTAATTACGGGTGCAGGGGTAAAAAATTGCTTTTCCCAAGAATATTAATGAGAAAGAAATTAATTGAAATTTTCGAGTCGTTTTTTTTTCTTTTTCCTTTCAACCATTTATACCCACGCATTGTTAAATATTTCAAACCATACGTTTTCTCGCATTATATTCGGCTTCGTGTTTCTGTCAATATTAATTATTTTATAAAAATTCTTTCAAAACCGCACCAAAGTTCGCACATTTATAGAAAAAAATCATTAAAAGGGTTAGGCGTGCAGTGTATACCACACAACACACCGAGTATAATTAATTAATACAGCTGCAGAAAATGAGCGTAACAAGCTGCTCCGTAATTTGTGCTCTGCAATATTTTTAGTATTTCTCTATGAAAATTGGAAAATTCTTTAGAGAGATGGAAATCTCGAAATTGTTAGAGAATCAGAAGCATCAATTTTTTTTGGTAGCTCCAAAAATTCTCGCGAGTAAAATTTTTTAACAAAATCAAGTAAAACGCGCCTACTATATGCGAGTCACATTTTAAACCTAGCATTATTTTTAAGCAACATTTATATTTACTTATTAATGCCTGTCAAAGCACTTAATCTTTTTGCAAAAAAAGTTAAGTAGCGGTCGTAAGCAACAGCAGGAGAAGGAGGAGGAGGAGGAGGAGGAGGAGGAGTAGAAGGGCAGCAAAAGCAATTGGGAAGCAAAGCTAAATGGAGCAATAGTGAGAGCTGGTATGTATATATATATAGTGAGAGAGAGAGAGAGAGAGAGAGAATGAAAAGAAAGAGCAGAAGGAAAGTGAGAGAGTACAAGAGGTTGAGCGGTGCGTCGCCGAGGCTCGAAGGCGAAGTAGTTTTGAAGGCGTCGCCAAATTAAGTTCAAAGGGCGATCCGCGAGATACTTCATTCTCTCTCTCTGTCCCTCTCGCACTCGTTCACCGGGGACATTTGTTTAATTAGCTTGCGAACGGCAAGTTTCACAGGAGAGACGTCCGTCCGTCAGCTCGTTCACTCTCTCACTCTCTCAGTCTCGGGTAAGAAGACTATAGCCGTACGTATACGCACGCGAGGCGTACGAGTTTCTCCGCGCGGCGTAATAGACTCTCGCGCCTCCAAATGGATTTCAAGATTTATGCTAACACGCCGCATTTGTTCGCCGCAGAGACTCTCGCGGATTATACACGAGCGACTAGCGCGTGTCTAAAGCCCCCCCCCCCCCCCCCCCCCCC
>UELV01180948.1:27112-40104 GCA_900490015.1 Megastigmus stigmatizans
GGTGCAATTATTTTGCCAAAAACAAGCCGATGCCTCGATAATTCAATTAAGCTCGCTCATTCGCTCACCTCCGAAATAACCGCTGCGTGCACTCGCTAAATCCCGCCAAGATTAATCTGCTACGCGCCGATGACTTTCGATTTCGAAAATAAAACCGCCGTTGCCGCGCGTGAACCGCGAATCTTCGAAAATCGATGTTACAAAGGTATATTACTGCCCAATGGAGATGAGAAGCTGCCGAGTATATAACATACGCCGCGTAGCGTCGTTATATCTTTAGCATCGGGGACGTTCTTCTGCACACATTGGCGATCGCCGAGTAGTGCAGCAGTTGGCCAACTACACCCGGATGGCACGTACCAAGAGAGAGAGAGAGAGGGAGAGGGGGAGACACCGCGATCTGGGCCAATTTATCAACTAATGTGCGCGACGCCCACCAAAAGAGACAGACTCTTCTTCGCGAGCGAGACGGTGATAAAGCAAGAAAGCTAAGAAGTGAGAGAGAGAGAGAGAGAGAGAGAGAAGGGGATTCGCAGTCGAAAATAGCGACGCTGCAGTTCGAGAGGGACGTGTTTACGCGGAGAGAGGAAAGATCGCCTAGCTGTCGTCGTCGTCGCCGTCGTTGCTACCGCTGCGCTGCACTATCGACCTGTCAATCGTTTAATTAAGGATTTCACGAGGCTACCGGTGCTGCTGCTGTTGCATACCTGCCTCTCTGCGCATTCACGACGTGTACCGGGAGCTGCACGAGCATCGATTTTCTCGACTCTATGGCTTTGCGAGAGCTTCTCAGAATGGAGTCGTCGGGCTTAAGCTGCAGCTCTTCTTTTCCTTCTCTTCCACTTCTCTCCTTCTTCATTCATTCTCGCGACTATTTTCATTCAAATTTCTTCGCCCACGGCTAATCCGTTTCATTCAATATTTGCCCATGCCAAACATATTCTTTTCTCCTGGCAGTTCTCAAAAATTTTAATTCACAACTATTTCTCGCCAAAGCGAAATCGTATAGGGATAAAAGAATCTCGTTCCGAGATCAGACAAATCGAGTTAGGGAAACAGCTTTCGAACGCCGGCAACAAGAATTAGCGGAATAAGTCGAGTGAATCGCGGCGGTGGCGGCGTTTTATATCAGCCACGCCAATGTTCGGAGCACACAAGCTTGGCGCGACTATTTAGGCGCTGTAGAAATTTAATAAGATGGAAAATAGCCTGTCTAATGAAAGGCTGAGCGTGTGCACAGCGCGTCTGCAGGCTCTGCAACGTGTAAGAGCGAACGAGAGAGTGAGAGAGAGAGAGGGAGAGAGAGAGAGAGTCGGCCTGCCGCAGACAGATTGAAAAAGCCGCATTTCACGCTTAGGGATATATGTTTGCGTCCATCAGGGAACCTATAGAGGCCGAGTGGCATTCCAGGAATAGGCTGTCACGAGCGGTGCCAATGCAGCCACTAACCTATAACTTATTTCACGTATCGTTTGACGTGATGCATTCGATCCAATAATATCTAGCTGCGGCGGCTACCACTGCTGCTGCTGCTGCTGCGCGTCTCTCTCTCTCTCTCTCTCTCTCTCTCTGTGTGTATGTGCGTGAATGTGTTACCGCGGCAGCGCGACGAAATTCATAAAGCGCGTCTCGTCGCTCCCTCTCACTCGAATTCTGCATGCTGCGAGAGGTTGCGTGCGCGCGCGATTCGATCTAGACGATTAAGTGTCTTCGCGCGCTCGCCGCGAGAGTTCGCCGGACCGACGCAGAAATTAATGTGCACTTTATTTTCGCGCTCTCCGCCAGCACCGAGCGAGAGAAAGAGAGAGAGAGAGAGAGAGAGGGTCCTAAATATCCGCGAGTCGGGCCTCTCCGCGCAGACTCTCGCTGGATCAAAGAAGTTCGAGAGGATTACGCCCTGACAGCTGTTTCCTCTTACGATCTTCTCCGTAAAGCATGCCCGCAGCTCTCTGCAGCGTGGCTTCTCTCATTATGTGGCCCGCCGCGACATTTTATTAACAATATTCCACGGCCCGTTGCCGCGGCTCCGCTACACTCTCGCTTTATTCCTCCCTCGCACGCCGGACCGGACCGGGCTGCACTCTCTGACTCTCTTATTAGCGCGCGACGGACGCTATTGATATACGTATAAATAACGCGTGCCTGCGCGTGTGTACTACGCGCTCTGCTCCCGTCGCCTCGGTGCTTCTATTTCGACGAATAAAAAGCGACAATCCAATTTCTCGGCCGAGTGCGTGCACAAAGGCGAGGCAAGACGCTCGCTCTCGCGTCTGTATATATATACACACGTATACTCTGCACAATGTGAATGTGGGTGGAAGAGAGTGAGAGAGAGAGAGAGAGAGAGAGAGAGAGAGAGGAGAGGAGGTCAGTCTCTCCAGAAGGTGGGAGGGCGGCTCAAAATCGCATTATGATGCCAAACTATTTTGAAAGCAAAGTACAAGTCGACAGATTCTTCTCTAACATATTATTTACATACTCCCGCGGAGCGCAGCTCGAAGAATGTTGGCACGACAATAGACGGCCATATTTTCACTTCAGATAGTTACAACCCCGGGGGCCGCCGCCGCCGCCGCCACATTTTCGGCCTTCCGATATTCCAGGCAGCTTCGCTTGTGTGTGCGTATGTTCCCTGCGGTAGAGGCGCATGTCTCCCTTCTTTCGCACGTATCGGTCCTACGGACACCTCAGTCTTTTATTTGCAAAACCGCCCGCGCCGATGTTACACATCGCCGCTCTTATTATGTCTACGAGGAAACACGGACGGGTTTGTGTGAAGGGATCGTCGAGCCTCCCCTGTACAGCATTTATCCCCTTATGACTTATCGCTCGCCTTCTCTTTTCCTTAAGATTCCTATATGATTTGACGTAGCGGCTGCGGCCCTGCACAAGGTTTCCACTTGTGCGGCTCTTGTCGCGCATTCGCTCAGCTCTGTTTTTCTCTCCACCCTCCTCTCTCTTTCTCTCTCTCTCTCTCTCTCTCTCTCTCTTCTTCGCCGAGTTCGCCTCTTTTCTAATCCTCGCGAGAGAGAGATGACAACGACATTTGTGTCGCCCGCTCAGAATGACGTCTCTCATCTTTCTCACTCGTTGCCGGCTGAACGCGACTGCTCGACGTATCCATCAACCCCTTGCTTGCGCTTGTATATACGCGAGAGAGAAGAGTCTTCGGAGTCTGCAGCCTTAGTTTGAGAGGAGAAATGAAGAATCGACGTGTATAGCACCGGACAATTGCGTCTAGTCTTGCTCATGCTCTCTTTCTTTTTTTTTGTACAAGTTGAATTGGAGTACGGGTAAGGTTGAACAGAAGGATATTTATCGAGTGGAATTCCTCGGCCTCCAAGTCGAATTTCGAATTCTTTGAGGCTTTGTGCCCGAGTCGAGTTGGGAGCTCTGCGGATGCGCACGTTGCATCGGCGATAAATTAACGGATAATGCAAACGTCGAGTGAGCGAGTCTCCGCGCGGGATATGCTTGTGTGTAGCGACTTTCATTGGCGTGACGACGTCTCGCAGCTCTTGTTCTTTGCTCCATTACTCGCTAATATTATTAAAGCTATTTTAAATTGTATTCTAATTGTTCAATATTTTATGAAAGTTGCACAAATGAAATGTGGAGAGCCTCGTGGAAAGAGCATTTTAAAATAAATTGTAATCGAATCAAGACACTTATAACTGGAGAATATGCGTTAAATTAATCACTATACTTCCTTTAATGATAATTTTTATTAATCTACATGTTAATATTTAAAAGTAAATTCTTAAATTTATGAATATCTAAAACCATATTTATTTCAATTTTATAAATTTGAACGAATTATTGAATAGGAACAGGAAAACAAGACAGAACCGTTTCCGTGCTCAAAAGTTGAAATAGAACTTGTTTGACATGAAAAGTTGAGATAGAACGTTATCGGCCTGAAAAATTGGGATAGAACTTTTTTTAACCTGGAAAATTGGGACAAAACCTTTTTAACCTCGAAAATTAGGATAAAACCTTTTCCACCTGATAAGTTGAAATAAAACTTTATTAACCTTAAAATTTTCGATAGTATTAGAGGCGACCATATGTTCTTGTAATTAATTTCAATTGCTTTCACATAATTTAGAACTGAATCAAGAGATCTAATGCACTAAAAACCCCGCGCTATGCAAAAGAAGAAATTAGAAATGGCGAATTCAGCATAAAATGCACGGTTAATAAAACGGCGGCAAGGAGATGAGACCGCGAGCTGGCTTTGAAAATCCCCCAATTTCCCGCTGCGGACTGGAATATCATTTCGGTGGCGCCTTGGCCCTCGAAAGAAGACCGACACTATATCCCTTCTCTCTCTCTCTCTCTCTCTCTCTCTCTCTCTCTCTCTCTTTCTCTCTCAGCAACTTTGGACAGTGCCAGGGGCGCGTGCTCTCGGTGCTGCTGCTGCTTGCTGATGCTACTGCTTTACGAGTCCGAGCTCGCGGCGAATCTTTCAGCGCGGCGATTCATCCGACTTCTTTACGCACACGCGTCGCGGCTTCCTTGACTTTTACTACACCTCCCGATATTCCTCGGGCACGTGCAGCTGATGACGACGACGACGACGATTCTGCGATTTAACGATTTAACGATTTAACGAGGCTGAGGCAGGCTACGCAAGCGGCGGCGGTGGCGACGGCAGAAGCAGCAGTAGCAGTGAGCCGCGGCATCGGGCGACGTTTACGAGCGGGCCAACCGCTCGCTCGGGCAATGAAGTCGCGGATCGACGACTCGGTTGATTCGAAAGTGCACTTTCCGCGCTTGCGGCTCGGTCCGCCTCCCACTCTTCGATCGTCGATTCCCGAGCTTATTGCAGGGCTTTGCCTTTCAACTCCCTCTTTCCCGCGACCGTTTCCGCGCAACCTTTTCTTTTGCCCCGCTGTCAAACTTTCGCCCACTAACTTGCGCCCGTTGCTGATGCTGCTACTGCTGCTTCAACTGGCCTTTAAATAGAACTTTACAGTTATCGCTCGGAATTCTCCTTTTACCCCACTCCCTGTACATCGCCTTAAATATACTTTTTTATTGTAAGAGCGCTGGTTATTGTTGCACTAATGGCTTCAAATTATCAAGGCTGTACAATATTTCAATATTTTCATTAATTAAGCCTTATTTTTACGATCAACATTTTTTCCCGGACTCCGCAGTGAATCACTCAGTGAATATAGGTGCGAGGAATGCACGTTAAAATGTATAAATAGCATTTTATTCGCAAAAGATCGATTATTTACTCTCGGATCCACAGAAGCACACCGAAACACAAAAAAAAACACAAGGAAACGATTGTATTCATTTCGTTGATTCAGCAATGGTCTCGCTTGATAGAGACGAAATTTCGCTCTGCCAACATAAATAATATTGATTTTGGTAGAAGAGCATGGAAAATAGAGAAATTGGTCGGTGCAGAGACAACAAGTGAATTGTCCGACAACGACAGCAAACTAATGATACAATTAGTGGTAGTAAGTTTGATGTAGCGACGCAAACGAGTTTGGTTACTTAGAGCCGAGCCAAAGATCGGAGGAAGAGCGACTGCAGTGAGAGAGGGCGGAAGAGGGTGGGAGGGAAAGCCGAAAGACGGTACCGCTCTTCAGAGAGGAGGGAGAGCGAAGCGAGGAACGCGTGACGCGGGGAAATCCATTCGGCATCCACGACATTAATCCACGACGTGTAGTCCGAATCAAAAGGGTTGCGTTAATTGGTCGCATTCTGAAAGGGAAGGTTCTATATGCTGCTGCATGAGAGAGTCAGAGCGACGTCTAGAGCCCAGGATTGCAGTGCCGCAGCCGCAGCAACAGCAGCTCCATCTCTCTCACTCTCCCTCCCTCGCGCTCGGTCGCGCGCAACGCTGATGCCTTCTTCCATCCTTAAGAAGCATAACCGAAGCGTTCATGAGAGCAACTATTCCTGGAGATCGGCGCTCGAGCATCGGGAGAGAGAAGAGATAGAGGAAAGAGTGAGGGACCCTGGGGAAGGGGGCAAAAAAGAGCGAGAGTGGAAAGGAAGAGGAGAGACGAGATCTGAGCGAGAGAAAGAGAGAGAGAGAGAGAGAGAAGGAGTACTACTAACGACCCCCGGGGAAAAGACGAATCGGTTCTCTAAATAAAATGACTCGGTTATTCATCGGAGTATTTGTAAGCGTCCGAACGCCCGTATATATATCTTCGCGCCTGCTCACGAAAGACTGACTGCGAGAGAGAGAGAAAAAGAGAGTGAGAGTGAGAGAGATACCACAGAGAGAAAGAAAGCGGCTGCTGCCGCTGCTTCGCACGCTTCATTCTTTTATTCGTCCGCTCATTCGCCTTCCCCCTTTGTCTGCGGCGTCGCGCGAGAGAACGAGCTAAAGAGACGCTGAGCCGTCACGCTCGATCGGTCTTCTTTCTACGGAATTTCGTTGACTTACCTTCGGGCAAGGCGAACTTTGTGCCCGTGGTGTGCTCCAGAAATAATAAAAAAAAGGAAAAAGTAAAGGAGGAGGAGGAGGAGGAGAGGGCCTCCGCAGAAGAGTATAGAAGAAGCTGAAGAGAGGATAGAGGAAAAGGAATAATTACCGCGTGCGATGTAATAGGAAAGTTGGGTCACTTTGAATTCCTCTTTGTGCGCGCGATACTCATTAGCCATTGTCGTTCGAAAGAAGAAGAAAGAGCGCGCGCGAGCACGCCTTTTTCTCTCGCCCCCCTCTCTACTCGTCAAAAAAGGAAAAGAAATAATAATCGCACCACGAGCTGCGATACCAGCTACAAGAAATCCATACAAGAAAGTCATTGAAATCGGTGGCAACGACACTCTGCAACTCTACTCTCTCTCTCTCTCTCTCTCTCTCGCCTCTATCTTAAATATATATAAGGTATATGGACGGGTGTGCGAAGACGACGACGAGGACGATGCCGCCGCGAAACTCAAAGACGCTAATGCACCGCAAGCAGAAAAAGACCAAGTCGAGTCGAAAAGGTAGTAGGTGGGAGCGGGAGGGGGGGGGCGAGGGAACAAAAAGAGGCGTAGGGTGTTAGAGAAAAGCGCGACGTCGGGCTCATTGTGACCGGTTTTACGAGGAGGCGCTAAGAATTTGCAATTTCGTAAACACGTCAGTCGCGGAGTCTGATCGGTCTCTCAACGGAGAAAGAGAAAGAGAGAGATAGAGCCACCTGTCTGCGGTAGATATCGTTAACTATTAACGGACGCGTAATTACTTGGGAAGATCCTGTGGGCAAATAAACGAGCCTAATTGACTCGGAAATAAACTCGGTCCAGTCGCGAAGCTCCGTCTCGTGCTTGGTCTCCCTCTCTTCAAGACGCAACCCAGAGACAAAAAGAGAACCGCTAGAATTAGGGGGGAGGAAAGAAAGGGTAAGCAAGACACGACAGCTCTCTAAGAGAGACAGAGAGAGAGAGAGAGAGAAAGTGAGAGGGATAACGAAATGGAAAGCTCGAGCTCGCGCGGATGAAAGAGAAAATATTGGGTAAACAGAGTCTCGAGTGAGACATTAAGATTGAGAAGGATTGAATTGCCGTGGGCTACGGCGGGATCGGCCGATCGAGGACGATGCATCGCGGCCAAGTGTTTGGGCTAGGCGTGGGAGGAAATCACCCAATAGAATTTGCCATTTCTGTTGCTACTTTCGGACTGCAGTGCTCCATTCCTCTATGTTAGCTAAATCATCGTTGTAACAAAGATTGCTATATTAAGTCCGAGGATATACAAGTCAATTGCAACTCTTACGCGGCTTTATATAAATATTCCGAGTAACTTTTCACCTTTGCGCACAACATCTGTTTACTCCGTGGAGCAATTTGTTTTACCAACTAAAGGAAAATAGAGCTTATTTGTTCTGAAGCTCGGCTAAGTATTAAGCACTTTAATATAGCTGTTTTCTCAAAGGAAGGCGCGGAAAATAAAAGTAAAGCCCCGCGATTTGTGGAAGCAAAAGCATTTTCTGCCATAGAACTATTACCGCAACGGGGCAAAAATAGACGTCCGCACGGGACTTTGAGTTTCATTGATAAACACACGCTCAGCTCCGCGTCAAACTCGATCTCTCTTTAACGAAGAGTCGAGAGGAGCGCGGCTCGGTAGGTGGAAGAAAGGGGCATTAAAAAGAAAAAGCAGAGTAGCTGCGCTGCTGCGAGAGCAAGAGAGTCTCGCCGAGACAAAAGAGCAAAAGGAAAGCTCTGGAGCAGCAGAAGCAGCAGAAGCAGCAGAAGCAGTCGCGCCATATGCTCGCATACCGAACGTTTTGACTTATGCCAAAATGATCTGGCTTTGTGTCTGTTAGCGGTGCTCCCGAGAATTGCCACCGAGAGCAAAAGGGGGAGAAGGAGAAAAGAGAGACAGAAAACTAGCCAGCAGCAGCAACGACGGGAGTGCAGAGCGGAGCAGAGCAGAGCGGAGCAGAGCTTATTTTCAAAATGCTCTCGTCGCGCGAGCACTGATGCTATGCCGCTATGCGCTCGCGCGGCGCTTAGGTTATTCGCCAATCGAAATGAGCCATCGCTCGCGACTCTCAAGTGCATGCAGGCATAACGCAACGATGAAAATACATAAATACGCGACTATACCTACTCGTGGGCGCTGTTGCACGCAAACACACGCACGCACACACATAGCGTCTTGGTCCTGCTCGTGTATGGTAAGTGTCGTGTGAGCTCTGAACCGCTCGTGTCGCTAACGTTCGCATTGCGGCCCGCTAAATATACGCGACTGTAAATATAGATGGTATTTACAAGACGAAAATATTCGAGTGCTGTGTCGCTGGTTGTCGAGTGCTACTGTGCTGCCGCTGCTGCTGCTGCTGAGGAGCCGCTTCTGTTGTGTTATACCGACAGAACGACAACATCACCCGCGCTTATATACCAGGCACACAACCGCCGCCGTTAAACACTAGCCGGGGGTTGGAGGGCTTTCGAAAATCAACGGCGCTACGCTTTAGTAGCTATCCTTAGCCTGTGGGTGTAGTCTGTGTAGATGCGTATGCGTGCACCAAAAATCGCGACTGTATAGTCGACCAACACGAGCCCGCAGCCTCTATTTTTCCTCTTCGCGAGAGTTTCGTTGTAGAGGAGGACGCGAGCGAACATTATTTATGATTTATCGTGACAGAGCTCTGTCTCGGCAATACGAGAACAACGACAAATTCCTCGCCTCCTCCGCGCTTCTGGCTGACTGCAGGCTTGCTTTCTATAGAGCGCTGGCCGCGACTCGACCTATAGCTGCGCGGATTTACCCGACGATTCGCCTCTATGGGCCTAAGCAGATTTGCTGGAAAAATATGATAAAGATTTTATTGCACTATTCAGTTGGTTGGACGTTACAGTCTTAACATTTTGACGAATTGAAAGTACAATCGGTAAAGATGACTCGATTCGAATGAGAATTATCTCGGATATAATGAGATCTGCTCCCACGAATCTGTGTTCTTTTTTTCCCCGAGTAACTTTAAACTCATCATTAACGGTTAATAAACAGCGAGTTATTAAAAGTACTTAATTGATTGGACACTTAAAAATCATATCGACATAGCGGCCATTGATTGCCAGTCGCAGGTCCGCGACTGATTGACGTTAAGTGCAGCCATGACCGCAACCCTTAAAGTCTCTCTCCTCGTCGAAGGCACGACTTATGGCGAGTATATACGAGACAGAGAAGGAGAACCGAAGTAGTCCCGCAAGTACTTGCTACCGATTCATCTTCGCAGATCAAAAGCCGCTTCTCGGAAATCGTCGGTTCGCTGCTGCTGCTGCTGCTCGGCCGGGCCCCTGTACCGCGTCCCATACATATATGTACGTGTATGCGCGCGTATGTATGTACGTGTGTGTGTACTCGCCACGCGTAGAAATAGATTAATGACCTCGTGAATCATCGTGTCGATTTGAGGCGCAACCGTCGCTCGTCATCGACTTCGAGGCTCGACTTTGCTCTTTTCGTCTGCTTTCTCTCTCTCTCTCTCTCTCTCTCTCTCTCTCTCTCTCTCTCTCTCTCTCTCTCTCGCACACATACACACACAACTACCACGTGCGTGAAAACTCTTTTTGGGGCATACTTCTGCTCGTTATTTTTTTTTCCAGTTTTAAAGAATATCGTAGTTAGGTGTAGAGCGATGAAGAATGAGTGAGCAGAATAATTAAACATCGCACTCATTTACCAATAGAGAAACATAATTAATTTTGAGTTCTTCTGCCTGCAAATTTTTGGAATACATCATCTATTTAGGTAATTATTTTTAAATGATTAAAAAAAATGTAGCAGTACATCTTGGCTTGCGAAAATAATAAATGAAATAAAAAGGATATAAAATTGTATTTAACTCTATCGGGAAAAAGAATCGGTTAACATTTAATGATAAATCGTGTAAGCTTCCTACTCACTTGCCGGCGGCTCAGGCAAGACTCGGGCTCGGCGTGTAACATTAGACCGCGAGTGCATCGAGAAACATTAAGGCTCTCTCGAATCGAATCCTTGCGCTGGCTGCAATCCCAGAGTCTCGCGGGAGCGATGGAGAGAGCCGCTCCGCCACCGCCGCTCCTATATACCACTAGCTGCCTCTGTGCAGTTGCAGCCGGGCGGGGGATTTACGTTCGTTTACGTACACCTCGCCAATGCGCGTTGTTCTCCGTGGCTCGATAACTCTTTCGCGAGACAAACGGCTCTTGCTATCGGAGCTTTGCTCGAGCTGCACCGGAGAGAAAGCGACGTGGAAAGAACAAGACTAAGCCCTCTGGGTGTAGACTGTGTTGACTTTTGTATGTGTGTGTCAGAGAGAGTGAGAGAGATGCAAAAGGAGGAGAGGAGGATTTTCGCGAGATGGAGCGCGAGGGAAAATCGCTCGGTGGTCTCCGGGTGTCGTATACGAAAATAATTCAGCTGGCTGCACGTGCGTGTGCAAAGCCGCGCGTCGGATAAAATGCGTGATGCCACGAAAAATTTCGCCGCCGCCGCCGCGCGCCAGAGATGGAGATAAAGCATAAGCTTTAAAGCGGAGAGGAAACAAAATACCGGAGTGTGGAATGAAGAGGGCTGCGCTGGTGCGCACGAGGGGCATAGGGAAGGACAAAAAAAGCGTTATACGTGCCTCCGCGAGGACGGAGATTAGATTTGACAATAGATTAGCTGCGTATTTATGAGTCGGAATCGCGGGAGCTACACGATAAGAGGAGTAAAGTGACGCGAAAAGCTTGCCGATTGTTTGCGGCTAATTCGCGAAGAGAAAAACTTGTTTTTCTACTACCATGAGCTATAAGTACGCGAATGCAGGCCTAATTCGGCGTCTGACGGAGCTCAGAACGGGCGATAGGGCTAAATTAGCCGAATGCAAGCGAGAGAGAGAGAGAGAGAGAGAGAGAGAGAGAGAGAGAGCGTTAGTTTGATTAGATCGGCCGTGATGAGCGATTTGCTTTTGCGAACTGGTGCGCCATCGCCTCTACAGCCGAGCTATATATATGTATATAGAAGTAGCAAGAGAGAGAGAGAGAGAGTCTGGCCAGGATGGCCAGGCTCATTTCACGGAATTGATTAGATTCAGTTATTAATATTCCCTTCTATCCCTCACTTCATTTCCGGCCCTCCCCGGGCTAACTCGGGGCGCTAATAGCGTGACGACGAGCAGCTCTCCTCGCGCCGTCGGAAACTGCCAGCCACATCGGGAATCGGGACATAGTGGCACTCGCTACTGCTGCTGCAAACTCTTCCCATTATCTCTTTCTCCTTCGCTCGCCTTCTAAGGCGCGCCTTTTCTACCTCTTTGCGCTTCACTTGATCCTTAATAAAACGTTATTATTGTAACCGCTCTCCCTATAAATATTTCGAACACCTTACTGAGTCTCTCTCTCTCTCTCTCTCTCTCTCTCTCTCTCTCTCTCTCGATAAACAAATCGAGAACCGGAAATATAATAATTGTCTCCCAGCGACGACTCTGTTATTTACGGATGCCTTGAGCCTGTATTTATCTTCTGGCGATGCTTTTTTTTAAATATTCATCAAGATCTGTTGTCTTGCATCAACTAAAGATTATTATTTACTCGGAGAATGAGCTATATATAATATCGTATCTAATGAATGCATCGTTCAGGATGATGTATTTTCGTAACATTATTTTTATTGCTTCGTGCAGATTTGTAAAGCTCGTATTTGCTTCCAAGTATACTTATAAAAATTGTCTATTTACATGCGATTATTAATATCCATTGTGATATGTTTATTGAAAAATTTTGCCAAAAATATTAGTGCTTAAGCCGAGCGAGTGATATTTCAAATTTCAAATTAGACTACGATTATTTTACAGTCAATTGTGCACGAATACATAGAGAACGAAATAATAAATAGAACCACTGAAATTCCGAGTTTTCCCAAAAATCCGGAACAAACAAACAAATCGTTTAGCAGCTCGGCATAATACTAAACAATTCGGGTGTAAAAGCAGGGGAAAAAGAAACTTTGAAATCGAGCATACACACGTATACACAGTTGAAATATGGGAGCGTGTAGCCGGTGGCGCGTAATTTTTTTCCTTTTTGCTCCCTGTGCAACCGGGGGATCGCAGGGGCAGTGGAGAAGGAGTAGAGAGGGAAGAGGGGGGAAGGGGAAAGGGAGATGAGTGTAATCGTCAAAAGGATTCCGGCTGCAGCGTGTGTGACGCCTATGTCTCAAACATGGCGGATGCCGCAGACCGAGGCTAGGAAGATCGCGAGCGGGAGTTATAGTCAGTAGCCAAAGCAAACACGATGGCTCGGGATATGTGTGTGTGTGTGTGTGTGTGTGAGTCGGCGAGCTCAGAGAGATCTCGCAGACCGACAAAAAACTCGCCGCGTTATATAGCTATGCCGCCACTGCCGCTGCTGCCGCTGCATCTCGGGTATCGCAAAACGCGTGTATCGCACATGCTATGAGTCCGATCTCTCTCTTCCTCTCTCTCTCTCTCTCTCTCTCTCTCTCTCTCTCTCTCTCTCTCTCTCTCTCTCTCTCTCTCTCTCTCTCTCTCTCTCTC